>CAKAOI010045182.1:0-18850 GCA_916701655.1 Sebastiscus albofasciatus | reverse complement strand
CTTTTCTGTATACTTGTCAGTATAAGCCAAGTATACTTAGGCTTTTCTGTATACTTGTCAGTATAAGCCAAGTATACTTAGACTTTTCTGTATACTTGTTAGTATAAGCTAAGTATACTTAGACTTTTCTGTATACTTGTCAGTATAAGCCAAGTATACTTAGACTTTTCTGTATACTTGTCAGTATAAGCCAACAATACTTAGACTTTTCTGTATACTTGTCAGTATAAGCCAACAATACTTAGGCTTTTCTGTATACTTGTCAGTATAAGCCAAGTATACTTAGATTTTTCTATATACTTGTTAGTATAAGCCAAGTATACTTATACTTATATATGTAATCTCTGATAAGCACATAAAAAGTAAACTGAAAGTACACTCTTTTATTTCACGTTTAAAATAAATATAAAATAAATAGCACTCTTGAATAAACTTCTCTCTGGTAAGGGATATCTGGGCCCTCAGTTAAGAAGCACTGCGCCTGTTTAAAATTATGGAAGAAAGATGTCACTTTCTACACAAAATGTGGAATTAATAAACAATGGTGGGAGGATGAGCGAAACATGGGCTCTCTAACCTGTGTGAGAACCTTCTGGGAAAAAAAAGCTATAAATTGTAATACACCCTCAGTATTCATTTCACTCTCCATTTCAAATGACTCTGTGTTCTACTAATTACAAACTGTGTCACAACATGCAGATGAATGAATGGCCTATGATGTGATTTGGTACGCTCCTTATTCGCACAACAATGGGTTCAACCTGGGGCAAACTTTTACCAGGTCTCTGGCCGCTGCTAGCATTGGAGCAACAGCTTGCACTGCAGATGGGGGAGGAGGAAGGTGGAGCGTCTCCAGTGTCCTGTCCCCTGATCCCACTGGTGAGTCTGCAGCTCGGGGGCACCGGAGTGCAGCAACATACCTTTCATCAGCTTTGGTGTCCGACATAAACTTAGTTCTTTAATCACATTTTAAATTTACCTACCGACATCTCCATTCCCTAATTCTAGTTATTATTATTATTATTATTATTTTGAAGAGGTAGTATGTCCACCCTTACAAAAAAGAAGTTTATTCAAGTGTACTTAGTGTACTTCTTATAAACTTAAAGTAAGAGGGCATGCTTTCAGTTTAGTTTGTATGTACTTATCAGAGATATACTTCACAAAATTATACTTAAGTATACTTGGTTTATACTGAAACGAATACAGAAAAGTCTAAGTGTACTTGGCAAGTATACACAAAAGTCCAAGTATAATTGGCTTATACTGAAAAGTATACAAATAAGTAAGTACAAGTAAGTTTATTTGGCCAAGTACTATAAATTATCTAAAAGAAAACTTACAAGTATACTTGCAGTAAAAACTATTATACTAGTAGTTTACTGAGAGTATACTTTAAAGTCTACTTTCATAAGCTAAAAAGTGGGATACAAGTGTATAACTAACAGTATACCTATAAGTTCACTTGTAGTATAATTCATATTATAGTTGCAGTACAAAATACAACTTGAATGTAAACTAGTTGTGTGCTCAAAGTTTACTACTCACTTTACATTTAAAGTGGGCCAATTTAGTCCCAAGATGTATTGAAGTAGTACACTTACAAGCATGCTATTAGTACATTGATATTAGTAAATTTATTACATAAAATAAACTTGAAATATACTTTTTTTTGTAAGGACAATGCAAACCATGTGTAGCAAAAAGTGATGATTTTGAAGGATTACGTTTTCTTTTATAGTTTTACTTATTGGGCTAAATAAACCATTCAAAACCCATTGGATTATCTGAAAAATGAATTGTCAAAAAGCTGAAAGCATACCTGTTTTTATTAACTCATGAAAAGTTATTGTTTTGGATATACATTGTTTTTATTGTGTTGCTATGGTGACAATAAAATAAACAATCAGATATTTGAATGGCATAATTTATTGAGTGTATTCATAGTAATATTAGTAGTTCAGTCCTCATTGATAGCTGGTTAATTATGGTAGTTAACAGGGCGGGGTGCAGGCCTGTTGCAGCAACATGTCAAGTTTATGGCCTGGAGGTAAACATGTGTAAGATTATAATCATCCCACTTTTTTTGCAGAATGTAGGAAGCATTCACAACCTATGTTCTTAGGCAGCAAAAATACTATTTATTATCATTATTTCGCCACTCCTTCCACATTTTTTAAACGTAGAAACGTAATTCAATAATTTTAATATTCAGCTCAATTAAGTCATGTGTGCTATTACTTTTGTCATTCATACCTTTCATACTTTTAGAAATATGTATTGTTTATACTTAGACTATAAACTGTGTTACCTTCATCACAATGATCAAATGTTTTGCGGCTCCAGACAGATTTTTTTTTTTTTTTTTTGACTAAAATGGCTCTTTTGATAGTAACGGTTGCTGACCCCTGTCCTAATGGCATCTGCAAGATTTCACAGACTGAAGGAAAACAACCAATCAGAGCCGAGCTGGTGCCTTGCCATCTCTGAGCAGCTGTCAATCACTCGCGGACTCCGATCAAACGGTCAAACTAGTCAGCGCTGATCAAATATGAATCAATATTCTGTTACTGTAATGCCTATTTCTTTCCTCAAATGTTTTCAGAAACATCTTGTAGTGTTTGTGACCCGGCAGCCATGTTGAAGGAAATACCAAGCACCGCCCACCAACCGGAGCAACCTTTCTAATTTTACAGCTAAACAGTACACTACAAGATGTTTCTGAAAACATCTGAGGCGAGAAATAAGCATTACAGTAACAGAAATTAATTCATACTTGTGCAGCGCTGCCTAGTTTGACAGTTTGGTTGGAGTTCGCGAGTGACTGACAGCTGCCTCCGTTGAATGAACAGCCAATAGGAATGCTCTCTCTCTGAAATGACATGTGATTGGCCAAAGTGTCCCGTCACAGGCTAGATTTTTTAAAGCCTGAAAACAGAGCCATGAGGAGGTGCAGGAGTTTAGTTTTCTCTCAGAACACTTGAATTACAATATGCTGAAAGGTTATTATAGAATTTTTGCCCAATGATGCCAAAAACATTCTGCCTACCCCTGCTTTAAAAAATAAAGCCCACTAAATGTCACGAAACACACCAGATTACCAGAAATATCACCGCAGACATGACCCCAGTGTCCTCAGTGACAGTTATGGCCCTGCAGGAAGCTATGTCTTCTCTATAATATTACCTACATTTGTACTGCTGTAATAATTTTTTGATAATGCAACAATTGAAAACAGCGAGAACTGCCTAAATGTTGAGCTGTGATAGCCTTCATTGCTTTGCTAAGTAAGTTTTACTTCAAAAGTTTCCAAGGGTATATCTGTCTAGATGAACCACACCTTCCAGCACCCTAGGGTTTAAGAGGTTAAATACTTGACAATCTCCCTTCATGGTGTATTGTGAACAGATTAAACGTGCGTGATTAATTTGCAATTAATCCTGATTTAGTCAATTCACAGCCCTAATAAATGTGCATCAAAAACCTCTTCTCTTTGCCTCCATGTTCTTGTACCTTTTTTAAACTATAGTGAACTTCCTCCTTGCATGTTAAGTCAAATATTTGAGGATTGCATCACAGCCCAGTTCAGCCCCAACATGTTATCTGTCTGTGTTTTTTATTTCTACTCTCCTCCCTCATTTTTTTTTGCAGTTTCCACTCATAGGTTTACGAGAAATGAAGGAGACCTGAATTTCAGCAACATCATAGAGCTAGTTGCTCAGGGAACAAACTGTGAACCTGCTGGACTAGGTCCTGATGATCTTGACCATCAGTCCTTTACAGAATAATAACTGACACTGACACTTTAATGAATTACGACTTTTCAAAGTATGAATATCAGCCTATAAAAGAGAAATGAATTATAAGCACATTGATTTAACACATTTTTATTTAGTACCGCAACAAGTTATATGTATGAAAATAAATTTTAGTAGTAAAAAAAGAGTAATTGATACAAAAATATCAGCCTTTCCATCCATTCAGCATTCATTATATTCATTTCACCAAAGCAGAAACCACACAGTGAAAACGCAAAGCAGACCATCAAGCACACAGCCTCACTGAGGACTTGAACAGAAGAATATTTACAGTCAGGAGAGACAAAACAATACTGCTGAAGGGCTCATCATAGTACATTGTAACACATTTCGGAGCTCATCTGCAAATCCCTCTTGAAATAGTTCTCTTCCACCACGGGACAGGTGTATGGATAGTCTGTGGGGTTGTAGTAAGGTGCATATTCAGGGGCAGAGAAGCTCTCCTGCTGGCCCGGCCAGCAGTGGGACAGGCAGTGACAGTCCTGGAGGTTGCAGTGCTGATAGTGGTAGTGCTCTGAGGCAAAGCCGTGGTAGCTGGACTCCATCCTGGTAGGTGAGTCGTAGCAGGAGGAGGAGGAGGAGGAGAAAGAGTCCTGCGGCGAGTAGCTGTTGTGATCCATGGGGTTGCAGAGCTGCAGCGACTCAGGCGAGGAACAGGGAGCCTGAAAAGAGAAGATGAAGTTGGATGAGGATTATTTTGAGCAGGAGTTTGCGAATGTGTCATGTGATGGACATCAAATTGACACCAGGCCACACACTCACCAGGGATGCCTGTGAGTGGTGTTTTTGTCTCAGTTTTTCAGTGTGAATTATAGGCTATTCCTTTATTATGCTGGTGAAATAATAACGTTTCTCTAGTGATGTGGACTGTATATATCTAATTTTTTAGTTTATTTAAGTATTTTGTTACAGGAAAGCTTATTTTATCAAGCAAAAACTAACATCTGATTACAAAACAAAGCAAAATGATTTGCTCTAAATGTACCTGCAAATACAAATACATGCTGAAGTCGAGCCCCAACACAGGAGATACAGCCATGCCAAAACTCTATTCCAGACTATAAAATTTCTTGTTAGAGAAAATGTTAAGTATTGAAAGACCATAAATTCAGCTGTTTACCAGTGGAACTCTCCTGTTCAGCATAACTTCTGATTACCAAACTGTCATGTAAAACATTTTTTTTTTTTTTAGAAATCTCAGTTTTCAGTACAGATTCTTAATTGATGTCGCCTATGAATTTTAATTTATAGCAATAATCTAGGAATGATTGATCATATATACGTATGTGCCGATTGTATGAGGAGACCCTATAAATAAGCATAGGGATCATCTTTTTCTACTCACAACCAGAAACGACATAAAGAAAATAAAAAAGGCTGTTTTTTGAATGGAGTTTGGTGAGTGTCAGTAGGGGAGAAACCTACCATCCCATGGCCATAGTAGTCCGCGTCAGAGGAGAGTCCATGGCACCATGACAGCGGGAAGCTGGGAGGGGTGGGCAGTGAGGTGTTGTAGCTGCTCGCGCTGCCGGTGGTGTTGTTGTTGTTGCCACTGTAGCCGTTGCTGGGCAACATCATGTCCCCGAACTGCTGCTGGATGTCGTGGAAGGCGCTCTCCTGCATGTTGCAAGTGCTGTCAGCGACTGGGAACGAGGCGGCGCGCAGCTGGAAGCCTCGCGCTCCACAGCTGCTCGCGTCCGCTGGTGAAATGGCAGGAGGAGGAGGAGGAGGGTCCACATGGCGACCTGGAGAGATTATATAGAAAAATTAGAATAAAAATATCCAAAACGTGCATAAAAAAATGGAACTCTTTTCAGATGCTATAAAAGCACATGTGTGTGTAATATATATATATTTATTAATCTACATATCGGCTGCACACACAAGTTTTAAAATAGATCCGCACAGCTGCATTTCAAAATAAAAGTTGTCAATAGTTTCTCAGCCTAATAAATCTACCGAGATATAGTGAATAAATGAGTAAGGGGAGAGCGCATTGAGAAAAACATGCAAGGTAGTCTCTGTATGGCAGCAGACCACCGGAAGACATTTAAATAGGCCTAAGTTGAGAGTGATGTCATGACACCATCAGCCAACACAATTTGAATGTAGCCTTCGTTTATAAGAAGCGACCAGTGCGCTATTTGGAATTCAGCTTCCAATAGTTGACTAGAATTACATTCCAAGTAGACTAAACAGAGTAGGAGGTCATGATGATGCTTTCATGTGAGTATTTTTGTTCCTGGTTCATGGCAGGTATAGCTGTCTATCATCAAGGACTGCTATGGGCTACATGCTTTTTGACTTGGCATCTATTAGATTAATCCAACCTCTAACTGTACAGTATCAGTGCAGGAACTACTATCTGCTTTAGCTGCATGTCTACCTGCAACCAGTGCGACAGCTGCAGCAGAAGCTTAACAATAGGATGCATAGTTGTGGTTATGGCTGGATTTTTTTTTAATTTGGATCACTGCAAGCTCCAAGCAAAATTTTGATTTCATTTTGCAGAGTGTACATCGCCAGTGGGTGTATAGCCTGTGTTTGCTTTTGGGATCAAGTTGGATTCAAATGCTGCAGAATAGATATATAGCTTTATTTGGTTTATTTAACTGGATTTTATTTGATTTATTGCTGCTGGGTAAAACTTACTTGGAAAAGTGGAAGCGCAAAGATCCTGAAGATCCGAGCGTGCCTGGGATACAATCTGTGGAAGAAGAAGAAATAGAAGACAGGAGGAGGAGGAGGGAGAACGATTATTAGACATTTTCCCAGGGACATTTGATAGTTCTTTCTTTGTGTGACATACTTAGTGTCTTTTTCATTGCAAATGTGTGTATCTGTGTTTGTGCGTGGCTTTTGTTGAACAACGTTGGGATGTTTTTTACTGGAAGGATCAGTAATCATTTACAGGGGCAGTTTATTGCTTTGCTCAGTGAGTGTTTTTTTCTTTTCTTTTCCTGCTTTGTCAGGCAGTGGAAAAGACAGGGTGTATTGGAGAGAGAGAGAGAGAGAGAGAGAGAGAGAGGGAGAGAGAGAGAGAGAGAGAGAGAGAGAGAGGGAGAGAGAGAGAAAGGGAGGGATTCTTACCGTTTTCACTGTTTTACTGTTTGCCTCCCGGGCTCTGTGCCTCTGTAGCAGCTCTTTGACCGTGGTCTTCACTCGGACGCCCTGGTACACCCTGGGCTTATCTGCAAAAAGAGAACAACATGCCACTCATGTTTACTAGAACACTCACCATCGGAGCAGACAATAGCAGACACTGACTCCTGTCTGCTCTCCACCCAACACTAACTGCTCAGCACCCCTCCTCCTCCTCCATGTTCCCTAACTTTAAAACCACTTTCTTCCATCAAATCCACCCCTCCAAATAAAAAAATAAATGTGCATTATTTTGTCTCCTAATAAACTGCAATCTCTCCATGAAATGATTATGTCTCCATATAGTGTCCTGCATGCACTCTAATAATAAAATGTTGAATGTATGATTTTTGTGGTAGAGAAAAAGTTAGAAACACATTTTAACATGTTATATTTTAATCAACAAACTGTAGTTTAAATTGTGCGTAAAAGTCAAAGTTTTGTCCGGATCCGCGGTGCGTAAAAGTGCATTATCAGCGGTCAATGAGCGCTTTGGCTCCGGGGATTTCACCCACTTGTGCCGTCAACAGAGCCCCACAGAGCCCCCCAGTGCTGCCAGTCAGAGCTCCCTCTTTACGGCACCTCAGCGCTTCCTACTCCTCTTTCACTGCAGCCTGTTTGAGCTCCGCGCTGCCCAAACCACTACCACCACGCCCAAAACCAGGAAACAAAGGAAAAGCAGCACAAAATGCGCTACTTGTAAGTATACATTTATGATCACGAACTGCATGTACGACGGGGATTTTATGGTGAAATTGCAAAACTTGGATCGATCCAGATGTTGGAATACGCGGTGGGATCGTTTTGGTTGGTAAAGTTGGATAATAAAGGCGCCCGAGGCGACTGCGTAAAAACGCAACGAACAAAGAGAACAGAGTCGATCGGTAACTAAAACTTAAAGCATTTCTTATAGTAAACGTGTTGAAGTTGTAGATCTGAGATATACAGTATGTGTGTGTAAGAGTCGATACTAAAGTAAAGTGTGTGTCGGTGGAAAAAGCAGCGCCACAACTATCCATGAAAAACACCCAGAGAGATACACGCTTTTACGCATCTCAGCTCCATGTTTACCGGAGGAAAAGCTCAGTTTGAGGCTTCAGTTTGTTGGAAAATTCAGCCTCATGTTGGTCATAACTCAAAACTCTTGCTCTACTCCAATCTGTAACTTTATTCAAATCACCCCTGCCCCCTTGTTAGTGACATGCTATGGGCTTATTATGGGAATAATTAGCCGTATTATTCCTATAGGTGAAGCTAGATTAATGAACCCAGAGAGGACGTCTCGCATAGGTGCAACGTAATTTAGGCCTAAAGGCGTAATTTAAAGCATTCAGGAGTGGCGAGCCGTGTTTGGAGAAAAGGGCGATTTGATAACGAGGAGATTTGCCTCTGCCGAGAAACATCATCTGATAAATATTCATACAGTTAAATGCTACTACATGATTTGTCTTAAATGTGGCAAATAGTGGACCAAAAACACGGCAGACACATCCCACTCCAATACGGTTACTCATAATGTGCTGTTACGCACGAGCAGCAGAGGCTCTGGTTGAAATGTTATAGTTATATAGAAGTTATTAATCTTTTATAAAATGTCTTGGAAATGCTCGTCTAACATGTCACAGCGTGTGTAAACAGACGGCATTGAGCATATAATAAATCCATAAAAGTCGGTAAAGCAGTATATAGCAGTGTTTGAATGGAAACTCTCCTAATCTTAGCCATCAACTAAACAGGTGGCATTAAACAACAAAGATCAGCCACTTTAATTTTTACTGTTGGTCATCTCATATATAATTAAAAAAAATTCAATTTGTGATTAAAATGAGCATCTATGGGTAAAAAATACCTCCCCAGTTTGCACGTGACTCTATGGTGTGCTTTTAATTTTGCCACTAAACATTTCCCTCTTTTTCCTCTTTTCTCTTTTTTTTCTAACAGGAGAAAATGCAACAAAATGATTCCAGATAAAAATCCGATGTGAAAACTCACCACACATGATGGCTGAAATGAAGAGAGGTTCCCTGGAGAAGAAGACCTGTGGGACTCCACAACGTCCTTTTCTGCCTCAGCAAAATGGCCAAGAACGAAATTTGTTCAAAAGTCTCCAAAAATCTCAACACAAATGTCTTACAGCAGAGCCAGAGCATACAACAATATTGTAATATAGCTGGGGACATATTAGTTTGAGATTTTCTCCCTCCATGCCTACTATTTAAAACCTCTAGAACTCAATGATTTGACAATGATTTGATTGCGCGTTACTTTCAATTTGAATATTCAGAGGCAACCGAGTTTTATCGATTTTTCAATAAAAATCACCACGCATGGTCATTGTAAAGGCCCCACTTTAATGTAATATAATATTATTTTACACTTTGACCAAAAAGAAACCATACTTTTATTAATTTTATCCTCCTTTTGCAATAACAGAGCATCACACCCCCTCATTAAGCACTGCAGCACTAGGTGCTTCACCCGTGCGCAACTTTTAACACAGCACTTCACCATATATCTGCGATCACACATTTACTGCAGCCAGTCTGCATGTCCACAACATATACAAAGATATGTTTAAGCTTTATTTCAGAGAAAAACACATAAAATTGGCAAAGAAGTGGGCGTGGCAAAGGGCAGTAGCCATCTTTGGCATCGCAGGCCTTCAGCTCCTCTTGCAAGTGCTCTGAGTGCACTCACCTGATGAAGGCTGCATGGGACAAGACCCTGCAACTCTCAGCTTATATAATATTATCTTTTAGACACTTTGAATTATTAAAAATTAACAAGAATTCCAGAAAAATTATTTTTTTTTTTTCCAGTGATGAGCCACAGTTTTCATATTTAAACATAGCTTCTTAATTCAGCACCAAATCATTCCCATCCAAATGTACCACCACTGATTAAATGCATTTATTTTCAAAGTAATTTATAGAAGGTTGCATTGAGAACTCTGGCAAATCTTCCTGTGCATCAGACAGCAACAATATCTTATTAACAGCCTGTGTAAAATGTTACTTTTTTTTTTTTTTTTTAGAATGTGGGGCTCATAACTAAATTATTCAAAATAACAGCAAAATACAAACATTACACACTAAATATGTCCTATTTAGCCAGCTGTAAACATCTGGAGCAATTTTGTCGCTCAAACTGGTCAAACGTTATCCATTAAACCATTCATGGTATTATTATTAATACTATTATTTGCAAATTATTATTATTATTTGTATAAATATTATTATTATAGGCTTAGTAATTATCGTCACTATTAAAATTTTTATTGCTACAACTAGATAATGAGTATTATTAGTTGCAGTAGTAGTATTAGTAGTTGTAGTATAGTCCCCATTCGATAAAGAAAGTGTAAGATTTGGACCAATATTACATGTTTGTGTTTCATATTCGCCCCTTCAAAAAGCCCTCTATGGTGATCTAAAGCACTTCTCATAAAGTTCCCTCTTCACATTGCTCCACACATAGAAACCTGGTCATCCCTGTCCTCTGCTCTCCGCTACACTCATGGTTTGTCTCCTTCTGGTTGCAGCGCAGCGGCTCCTCTCCTCCGGCTGCAGCCGCGGTGCTGGCGCGCCCCCTAGTGGTCACACACCAACGCGTCTTCTCCAGGAGCATCAGTTGCCTGTCCATCTGGGCTGTGAGC
Organism: Sebastiscus albofasciatus; assembly: GCA_916701655.1. Lineage (NCBI taxonomy): Eukaryota > Metazoa > Chordata > Actinopteri > Perciformes > Sebastidae > Sebastiscus > Sebastiscus albofasciatus. The sequence goes on along the minus strand of CAKAOI010045182.1, from coordinate 8,236 downwards.
ATCGGCGGTGTCTAAACATTCACTTTTATACGTTTAATAACACGAATTGGCCGATATTAACCCTCTGAGATTTTTTTTTTAGGGGGGTACAGGCGGTCTTTAGGGGGAGATAGCAGGTCAACAGTAGATGTCACATAGAAGTGCTGTACATCATCTGAAATCTGTTTGTTATTATTTTGTATCTGTTTTTATTTATGTTCGAAATAAAGTCATTCATTCATTCATTCATTCATTAAGTGGTGTACATCATCTGAAAGCTGTAAACCTGAAGATTAATTTGAGATGCAGCTCAACACTGTGTCCAGTTCTTCTAGTCATAAATCATTTATTAATTAATTACAATAAATTGTTAAAGTATATAAGGGCTAGAACATTATGATGGAAGTATATGATGGTCATCCCCGTGCTCTATTATGTCTCATAAGTTGCTGCCGCAATTTTTGGGTTGATACCATTTGTTACACAGATTTGGTGCTAAACCATATTTTACCATTTGAGAATTGATTAAAAAAAGTATCAATAATCCCTCCAAAATACCACATTAAGACACCAAGACCTTGAGGAACATCATAGAAAAACCCATGCTATGATTTGGTATCAAAAACTTTTGGCATTTGGAGATTTCTGCAAGAATTGCATTTTTTGGTAATTGGATGGCGAGCACTTCTGTTCTGGAAACTGCTCATAACCCCCCTTACTGTCCATTTAGCTAGGGAAGCCAAGTTTCATGAGGCTGTGATTATCCTAGAGGTCACCACAGGTCATTTTATAAAGTGAAGTTAAAAAAATGGTCTCACTACAGTGAAATGTCTCCTATGGGGACTAACATCATCACACATGAACACAGTTGGGCTCATTGGATCCACAAGAGTCTCAGCTTTACAGTGATTTATGAAATTCCAAGATTGTGTGGGGACCCCAGCATGCAGAAATATTCAAATACACCATTTTTGAATAGGCGAAAATAACACATTCATACTCCATTAAAAAAAAAGAAACTGCATGTATATATATGTATATATATATATAATATATATATACATATATATAATATATATATTATGTATATATTATATTATATTATATTTATTATATATAATATTTATATTTATATTTATATTTGTTATTATTATTTTTTAGTTAGTTAATTTAACAGTTTTCTGTTCCAAGTTATACAATGTGTGAAAGAATGTTTGTAAAATTTGATAAGAAGAAGCATTAAAGAGTCTCACTGTTTGTTCTGTCTTTTTTTTTTTTTTACTTTAAATATCTTTTATGGCAGTTTTAGTCTGACAACAAAAACATTATTAAACACCAACTACTGTTTGGTGATTTTGAATTTTATGTATTCTATAAAGGTGGATGCTGTTGCAACATTTTTTTCATACAAGACACAGTGAACCTGGAGCCGTCAGTGTCACCGTCACATTACATCTTAGATGAGCAGAAACTAGCCTATTTATCCATGACTTTTGCCTTTGTACTTTAACTTCTCTGCTCATATGCAAACTACTTTTCATAGATTCTCACGCACAGCAGGTGGTGTTACAGATAACTCCGGTCTGTGGGAGACTCGTCCTGTGCAGTTGACATATTGTGGCGATAAATACACTCACGATCAGCCTCACATCATTTTGAAATCCTATTTGTATGTTTATTTTCACCTAAACACAAATATGTGGACATACTGTATGTACTGTACATATTTCAGTAAATCATAATTTATATTTGTTTCAAATTAGGATATGGAGTGATCCCTTACCAACAAGAAGTTTATTCAAGCGAGCTATTAGTATATTTATTTTAAACCTTAAAATAAGAGAGTATACTTATAGTTTACTTTTTATGAACTTAATATACTTAACAAAGTATACTTAAGTATACTTGGCTCATACTGACAAGTATACAGAAAAGCCCAAGTATATCGAACCTCTGCTAAAACAAAAATGGGCTACAAGTATTCTTGCAGTATAACAACTATTAAACTAGTAGTTCACTGAGAGTATACTTTAAAGCACACTTTCATAAACTATAAAGTGGGCTACAAGTACAAAAGCAGTAAACTATCAGTGTACTTATAGTATAGTTGCAGTATAAAATACAACTTAGGTGTAAACTATTTCTGTACTCAAAGTTAACTATTCTTACACTTAAAGTATACTTAAAAGTATACTTTTATTAACTAAAAAGTGGGACAATTTAGTCCCCAGAAATATTAAAGTAGTAAACTTACAAGGACACCACTAGAACATTGATATTAGTATGCTTAATACATAAAGTATACTTGGGAAATACATACTTGAACTTTACTTATGTATACTTCATTAAAATAAACTTGAAGTATACTACTTTTTCGTAAGGGGGCTCACACGCTTCAGCCGTTTCACAAGGAATAGTATGTCAGTCACAGAATAGGGCAATCCTGTAACAGGCGAGACTTCAGAGACCAGGTCCAAAACACACTGGAGTATGAGGGGCCGTAAAAGACATCATTCATTCTTGCACTCTAATAAAATGTTGAATGTGTGAGAAGAATATATGTGTGTGTGAGACAGAGTATAGTTGAATCAAATGGCAGGTCATTTATCGCGCTGGGATTGGCTGAGAAGCTCGGGGAGGGAGGGTCATGTGCAGGCCAGCATGGAAGAAGGAAGAGAGACGCCAGTAGGCCGACTGCAGCCACAGTTGCAAAGTCCGCTTATCCTGTGTTGCAGGATCCGTACACAACCCCGATCCTTCCGCCCCTCCCCTTCCCCACCACACACACAGACGACACGCTGCTTTATTTCCTCATTCATTCAGTCCGTATCGAAAGCGCATTAATCAGCAGAGGTTCGTGTCAGAATTTAAAGACATTAGTTACTCGATACTATCTAAAGTTACCGCTTTTATGCGTTGTCAGTCTTTTCTGAACAGCTGTTTTTGCCCTCACATACAAATATCACACAGCATCAAGTCACCGTCATCTCAGAATAAAACCTCTGCTTGTTCTTCTGTTTTCGAAGTTCATTTTTTATAACAGTGACTGAAACAGCGGTCAGTTTGTTGGAGCAGTTCCACTAACTAGATCATTGCACATAATGTGCACCTCAGTTTAAATATGCTAGTAAAAAACAGTATGAATCTCAGACACAGGATCAACGCAGCTTTAAATCTCCAGTGTGTTTTCGACATTGTCTCTGAAGTCTCGCCTCCTCATAAAATACATCATGAAGGTTACGGCCCTATTTTATTAACTTAACTACAATGTGTTATTTTAGTCCATACTGGTCACTCTTATACAAATCAAACAAAAAAGACACACAGGTTTTTACAAATAAGTAGGACTTTCCCATCAGATCAGGCTGTAATATAGGCCCCTTGGTCGTCATAGGCTACCACACTCCTACCAACATATCAAAACGTGACTCCTCTCTTTGTAAATGCATTGAAATTGTCCTATCAACAACACTTCACAGCTGTTTGACTGAGTGCGTTTTCTCTGTACTGCCAAGTGCTTGTTGAGTTCATTGTTTAATTGTCTGTGAAACCTCCATCTTCTTCTAAATTGTGACCCTCAGGTCCGTCCTCCAGTCAGTAGGCCCTCCTGATCTCGTAGGGTGACCAGGAGCTCACTCCGTCTTCTTTGGCCCAGGATGAGTGAGCCTCGCCATTGGGTGGGAGGCCGGCGTGGCCGTCGGCTGCCTCCTCCGTCACCATCTTGGACACCAGGTCGCTGATGGGAGTGCTCATGTAGGAGGGGCAGGGGAAAGAGGTGGAGGCGGTCGGGTAAGAGCTGCTGGTGGTTAAAGGGTGGTAGTGGGCTTCCTCCAGGGAGTGCAGGGTGTAGGGCTGGCTGCTGGACACGGGCCCCATGGAGGAGCCTCGGCTGGGGGAGCGGTACTGGGAGGGGCTCCCAGGGGGTTCTGGGCTGGGCATTGAGGGCGGGACGCTGACGGAGGCTAGGCTGTCTGGACACAGAGCCTCCACCTGGGACACCGGCTCTGGAACTGACTGCTCCCATGAGTCTCTCTGAGGCAGGAAGACAAGAGAGGAGAGGACAAATCATTAATTTATTCATTTCCTCTACTGACTAAAGGAAGCATCCGTCATCAGATACTGTTCATATCAGAACAGGAGTGCTTTTGTAATGGCCTTGATATCATTTATATATTCCCTCAACTCTTGTACTCCATACACTGAGTTCCTGTTTCCCAGAATGCCTAGAGAAAGACAACAAAGGGCATTCATGCTTCAGCTGACTATGTTTCAGAATTTCAAAAGTTGGTTGACACAAATTAAAAAAAACAACAATCTAATTTCTCAATGACCCCTTGTGGTATCTATGTAGACTTTTTCTTCACAAGCTGGTGACATCACCCATTGTTTTGTGGACTACGGTTTTGAAGCCTCAAGTTTGGCATTTAGGCCGTTGCCATCTTGTTTTTTGCAACGAGGTGTGACATTAGAAGGTGGAGCTAAGTACAACCGAACGCTGAATAAGACATGATTAGGTGACCAAAATGTTACACTTAACTTTCATGAACTGAAAACACACCGTGAAAGGGTTAATGGGACCGTGAACATCATGCTGTACTGAAGACGACTTGAAACTAGTGATTGAGACCATAAACTCATGTTTACATTTTTTTCTGAGGTAATAAATCAAGAGAGAAGTCGGCTCATTTTCTCATAGACTTATATACAATCAGACTTCTTTTTGCAACCAGAGGAGTCGTCCCCTGCTGGCTGTTAGAAAAAATGCAAGTTTAAGGCACTTCTGCTTAACTTCTCAGACCCCGGAGTAGTCCACTGGGAGGAACATTAATTTGGAGTCGTGTTTATTTTGGTCTCCACCAGCTTGAGGTACATATCTGCCTCTTTAGCTGCTAACCGCTCCACTATGTTCACCAGCTAGTCGCCAATTTTGTCTGATTTGGTGCTGTGTAGGTAGTATTCAATGGGTTTATAGGACTTTTTCTCTAAAACCTGCTGCCTCTCTGCGGCCGAAAATGACATTATGAGGCCAGTGAGAGTTGCGAGCAAGAAAACCAAAACAATGAGCTGAAAGGAGTTAAAACGCTCATTTGCTGAAGACAAATGCAGAGTAATTCTCTGTGTGTTTGCCACTATACGATCGGACTTCTTTTGCAATTAGAGGAGTCACCCCCGGCTGGCTTTTCAGACCTGGAGTTTGCTGCCTGGTTAAAAACCTTTGGAGCCTTTCCCAGCATGCACTAGGTTTAAAAGATAGGTTCACAGTTTTTTTTAAGTCCATCGTAAAACTATAGTCAGGTGCCCAACTGAACACTGAAACTATTCTTTCTCTCATTCTTCCTCTCCACTCTTCTGTCACAGATATCCATCCACACAGAGGAACCCCATCCTACCAGAAATAAATGTGAGGACTCTCCACCAAATGGAGGCAGCAGGGATGAGAGGGCCGATGAGGGCAGGAAGGATCCTCCGGAGCTGGAGAAGGCGGCGGCGCTGCGGTAATCACCGAAGGTCTCTGGGTAGTAGCTGTCAATGAAGGAGGAGTAGCTGCTCATGGTGGAGGGGTCGCAGCCCAGAGGTTTACCGCCCAGCGTGGGCGAATAGACATCAGGGGAGAACTGCTTGGTGGACGGGCAGAAGTCTGAGTCTGAGATGAAGGGACGCCTCATGCCATAGTAGCTAGGCAGCATGTGAGACCCTGCAGGGAACAACACCAAGCCATTAACGAAATGCTCTTTATCTTCATCCCAGCAGCAGTTAAAGGAGTTTACACACCTCAAATTCTTGAAATTTGCAGACAACTGAGTCAAAACACAAATTGGATCTATAGGTAATAATTATAATGATGATGAGAGTACCGACTGAGCATGTGTTGACAGCTATGTCTTGCAGGCAAGTGAGTGAGCGGTGAAGATCTTTGACGCTTAAGAGTATAGAAACCTCTTGTAGTCATCACAGGCTGTCTGGATCACTATAAGTGGATGATTATTCTAACCAAATGTATTTTCCTCTTCCTTATTTCTCATGCAGATTACCATCTGATTGACATTTGTATATTTATTACATGGATATAAAGTAATGAAATGGACAGCTTCGCTATTTACTGGATTTTATCGACTGTTTCAAAATACAGTAGGGGAGACCGGGGGCAATTGTAACATCTCAAATATCTCCAATCAGAAATGAGACAGGACTATGAAACTCATTATGCACATGGTCCTGGATGATTCCTGTCTGCCTGCTGATGTCTCATTCTTATCAAGTTTATCTGCCAAGACTCATTTTCGAGGTATAAAAGTATTTTCTTTTCTTTGACAGTGTTTTGCCTCTCAATCTGGGGACCAGGGTTCAACTCCCACCAAGAGCTGATGTCTCATTCTTTCAAGATCTTCAATGTCTATGAATCAGAAGTTGTCTTAATTTTACATAGTGCCATAATATTATTCCCCTAGAAACGCTTTTCAAATTACTGTACAAATAAAACTACTGTACTGTGTATAATTATTATGCTAAAATAAAGTACTGTATTGTACAGTACAGTACTGTAAAAAATACTGTTTACTGTAGTTCAAACTATACACTATAGCCTAATACAGTATTATGCTGTTCACAAATACAGTAACGTCAGTATAGCGAATAGACTGCTAATCCACAGCTTGGCGGTGTTTTCTGTGCATTTCTATGTCTTTAACAGGCCTGGAAAGACAATGCAGGCTATCACTGCCTAATATTAGAGCTGTCAATTATTTAAAATATTTAATCACGATTAACCGCACATTTTTTATCTGTTCAAAATGTACCTTAAAGGGAGATTTGTCAAGTATTTAATGCTCTTATCAACATGGGAGTGAACAAATATGCTTTCTTTATGCAAATGTATGTATATATTTATTATTGGAAATCAATTAACACAAAACAACAATAAATATTGTCCAGAAACCCTCACAGGTACTGCATTTAGCATAAAAAATATGCTAAAATCATAACATTGCAAACTGCAGCCCAACAGGCAACAACAGCTGTCAGTGTGTCAGTGTGCTGACTGGACTATGACTTGCCCCAAACAGCATGTGATCATCATAAAGTGGGCATGTCTGTAAAGGGGAGACTCGTGGTACCCAGAGAACCCATTTACATTCACTGATCTGGAGGTCAGAGGCTAAGGGACCCCTTTGAAAATGTCCATGCCAGTTTTTCCTCGTCACAATCGTAAGTAGCTATTAATGCGCTATTATCGCCTTAACTTTGACAACCCTACCTAATATTAAAGTAAAACATTAAATATAGCAATTTTTTTCCCACATGTTGTCATGTATGAAAAGACCCAAAATGAACACTGTAAGCAGACTACTAATATAAGCAAATGATTTAAATAGCCTTTGTAAAGGAATGATTCTGTCCGTATGAGATCACTGTATTTAATTTGCATAGTCTCACCTGGCATCTGGACAAATGAAGGCGGAGTGGGCGATCCTCCCTGTGACAGAGAAACAAGACTTGAAATAAGGCATGCAAACTGGATGACACGTTCATTACACATGAAGGGGAAGGTTTCGTGGAGTGACAGGAATATCAGAGATTCTGTATTGACTGCAATACAGAAGAAAGCACAATAGAAAGCACACATTTCATACAAAATTACATCTTTTTTCCCAAGTTTTCTTTTGATGAAGTGAAGAGCTTGTGTTATTCTTACTATACTACACTTCCTGTACATACAGCATGTATATTTGGCTACAGAATGTTAATACAACACAAATAACTACACCAGGGCTGGCTTAAAGGGACTGTTTGTAACTTTGTAAGCGTATAAATGTAGCGGGTCGTCACATCCCTTTAAAGGGACTATTTGTAACTTTCAGAATTGCTTGTTAACAGCGACACCTGTGGCCGTGAAATCGACGACAGTCAGCGTCGGGCTCGCCCTTGCTCGCTCTAAATAGACCTGAACGAGCATCGCTCAACACAGTGAGGAGACACACGTCAGCTAAAACCACAACATCACTCTATATTTCAGCTGCTTGGCAGTAATGTTAGCTGACCAGACCAAGGTCTCTCCGTGAACATGATTTAGATCTGATCCTAGTGTTGGCTTTTCCTGCCTCACCCTCCTGCGCCCGCAGGGAGACACCGGCACCCGGAGCCTCTCCTCCGCTGCCTGCTTGCCTTCACTGACACAGCGCGCACCAACAGAGGTTTTCCGTGTCTTGTGAAGTGACGAGCCTCCGCAGAGAGAAACGTGAACCGTGACACCGGCACC
>CAKAOI010045181.1:0-21323 GCA_916701655.1 Sebastiscus albofasciatus | reverse complement strand
ACCTACAATTTCCTGCACTAGTTAACTAGTGAGAGCCAAAATGTCCACTAGTTAACAATGAAGGTCTTTTTTTACCTTACTAGTAAACTAATATGGGCCAAAAAGAGCCACTAGTTAACTAGTAAGGTAAAAAAGACCCTCACTAGTTAACTAGTAAGGTAAAAAAGGCCTTCACTAGTTAACTAGTGAACATTTTGAGCTGCAATAGTTAACTCGTAAGGTAAAAAAGACAACTAGTGTTACTAGTGGACATTTTGGCCCTTACTAGTTAACTAGTGACCTTCAATTTTCTACACTAGTTCATTAGTGAGGACCAAAATGTCCACTAGTTAACTAGTTAAAGCCTTTTGACCTTACTAGTTAACTAGTGCAGCTCAAAATGTTTACTAGTTAATTAGTGAGGACCAAAATGTCCACTAGTTAACTAGTAAGGGACAAAAAAGTCCACAAGTTGCTGAAAAACAGTGACTAACAAACGGCTTTCCATACCTAAGTGAGTAAAATGTTTAGTACCACTAACAATAGGCTCAAAATGAGTGTTGTTCCTTGTAATGTACTTCTACACACTATTACTACTTAGCAGTTAGCATTAGACATCAGGTCTGCAGGACAGATAATGCACTATATTCACTTTTAACAGTCTCTTCTGCACTATATTCACTTTTTTAATAGTCGTGTATCACAGCTGTTACCCTGCACTATATTCAGTTATAAAAGTTTTCTTCATCTCCTTGTATTTTTTATCTGGTATATTTGTTTTGTACTTTGCACTACTAACTCTTTTACTGCCTTTTTAACATGTTTTGCACTATGGAACTGTGATGCTGGAAACTTGAATTTCCCTCAGTATCAATAAAGTTACTATCTATTTATCTATCTATCTATCTATCTCTATCAATCAGTTAATGGTTGGCATTAGCTATCAGTTAGCAGTTGGACGTCATATCCAATTTGTTCTGAAGGGACCCCTCGAGTTTGTCAAGGATGGTTAAAAGAGGAGATGTCTTCTACGCATATCATAGACATGCGCAGTCTGCACTCACGATAAATGAGCTAGTATAACGCAGTCTTGCGCAGTCTGCACTCACCGATAATTGAGCCAATAGTAACGCAGCTCTTGTTACATTGCGCATGCGCAGTACCCCACTGTTCAAGACCTGTTTCCTAACCTCTTTCAATAGGCCGTGGAGTTTGTAAGGAAATAGAAACAAACATTTTCACCCCTAATGGCCGAGTAAACAAATATAATAAAGGCCATATTCGTGTGCTAGTTTGCACACTTTTATATTGATGTGAACTTCCCATGACAGCAACAGAGAGATGTATAAGAGAAAAACATGTTAGGGAGTATCTGTGTGGGAGGGATTCCTGCTGCAGGAAACCAAGGTGGCGTGCAGAGCTCAGAGGCTGAACTCTCCAGAGCGCAGATAAAGAGACGGGAGCGCATCTCTGTCCTCAGACACCTGATGAGCATCCTCCAAACTCTTCAAACCCGGGGACGGACCTTCATAAGAGATAACTATTTGGGGGATTTTATCGAAGCACCATAAAAAAAAGAAGCTTTCTAAGTCTTGGAGAACATCAACAACAGGCAGCAGTATTACTTTATTATTATTACTGGACTTTCAGAGATGGCTCTGTCTTTTCAACGCAGGTGTTTTTTGCTTTTGCTGTGTTTGACAGCTATCCAGAGTGGTCATGCTGCCGTTCAGGTAAGAGCAATTTACTTTATTTACATTAGTTTATGCCTCAAATCAAGAAGATCTGGGCAAACTAGGCTTACTGAAGTGTGTTAGGAAACTACAGTAAATCAAATCTCTAAATCTGAGCCAACCATATTAGGGAACTAGAAATTTGACAAAAAATAATACATTTTAAAGGTCTCATTGATAATTATTTTTATTGAGACGAATATTTAAAAAAAATAATAATACATCCACAGAGCTTTTAGAAAGGTGCAGAATAAAAGTTTGTTTTTTCCTGAAAAAAAAAATATGATCTTGAATTAATCATTTAAAAAAAAAATTGGTGGGTCCAAAATGAATGTTCCGATCCAATCCATCCAATCCAAATTTATTTATAAAGCACATTTAAAAACAACAAAGTTGACCAAAGTGCTGTACAATTATACATAAAAACAACACAATAAAACACTAAGACCAACTTAAAACCAGCAGGACATTAAAATAATAAAAGCATTAAGACCAATAGGAAAGGAAAAAAGGATTAAAATAGTCAACTCTCATGCCGAGCCAAAAGCCAAGGAATGAAAGTGCGTTGTTATGTTATGTTATGTTCATCTCTGTTGTTTATATCTGATGTTTGTTCCCACTTCTAACAAGGCTTGTGGGCCAATAGTATAACGACGTTGGTATCACGTGGTATCTCTTGGTCGTCAGTTAGGCTTTGTCCGAAATCGCATACTATGCACTACATACACAACAGGTGTACTATCATTCAACATACTTTTTTGTGAATAAACAGTAATATGAGCAGTAATTTACGTCGTCACTTCCTGAGAGCCTCTTTCGCCCTAACCCTAACCCTTTGAAGGCACCATAAGTGCCTGGCAACCACCTGTTGTGAAGTAAATGCAATGGAACGGAAGAGGTAGGATGTGACATCTAGTGGCCGAATGTTAGAAATGTTATCAATAGCACCTTTAATATCTTAACCCCAACCAATAATATAATTGTGTTTTATTCTGATTTAGTACTTTATCCAGCTTATTGTGTGTTTTGCAAGGTTTGTGATCACAGTCTGTAGTTTCCACTGGAGAAGTTACACGAAACCTTTATGCTTTTCCAAAAAACTTTCCTCGTAGCATCCGGAAATGAATCCTCTCATGTCTTGTCAGCTGGTGGCATTTCCCCTTTGCCTGAGGCAGGTGAAAGGAGCACTTACTGCACAGGTCCAAACTATGTGCGTGTTGAATTTTAATGTATTAAAGCTAGTTGTTATTGTACAGGGCCTTCCAAATGCCAGTGCAGGAATGTAAGGTATGCTGCACAGAGAAATTGTTCCAATGAGCATGTGATTAATAAACCCTCCTGAAAGGATTAGAGGCACTTTGTCTGAGGAACTTTGTATTGGTTTGACAAGCTTTCTCCCTCAAGTAACTGCTAGTGGCACCCATGCTATTTTGAGTCTGCCCATTCAGGATTATCCAACGAGCATGTGCCTTCCTTCCTACGGCCATGCAAAATATACAGAGGAACAGCGTTTTGGACTTATGTCACTGACATCTGCCAGACAGATTTTGTCCAGCTGTGTCTGCCACTAGACTTTTGATAGTACGTGGGATGGGGTGAGGGAGAGAAGAAGAGAGATGGTTTGCTTATACTGTCTCACATGTGAGTGCAATGAGGTCTAATGGAAAATAGTGGAGAGCAAATAGAGTTTAATATAAAAGAAATCACGTTAACTGCATCATGCAAGTACAGTAAAAAACGTGTTATATAATGTATTTTAATATCAATGAAAAACTCTTTGTATCCATAACCGTGTGCCCACCAATAGGTTAAGTTTCAATTACATCACACTCCACAGCTGCACATTAATGTTTATTCACGGCTCATGTTCTATATTTTATGACCGTTAAAGTGAGGTAACCTTTATTCCTGCGCTTGCGTTCTTGTTGGAAAGTCATTGCATTTTGAAATGTTTTGCCAAGGCTCTTTTAATACTCTGCTCATTGTGCTCATACTTTGTTCGCAGACGTGCATGGATAAGCACCAGGTGGTGGGGGTGCTTCGTCAAATGGAGAAGTTTCTGAAAGGTCAGGAGATGCGATTTACGGAGGGCCTCAGGATCATGAAGTCAAAGCTGGCAACGCTTCAGAACTCGGTCTCCAAGTTACCTCAAGCTGACCAGTCAGCTGGTGAGTAACAAGCAGATAACAACGCACACCACCACCGTTGTCATCATATCCCCCATCATTATTTTCACAGGTGTTACTAATAACATGAACGGCTCTGTTCTATTCAAGTGTCCCAGTAAGTCATGGCAGCGTGACAATGAGCCATCATGCACAATACCAAAACCCTGACACTCAAGGTACGTGTCCACAGGCTCCGTGCTTTCCACGCTCCCCATTCATTGTCTATGTAAGCAGCCGCGCAATGCATTCTGGTAGCGTGGCGTCACTATTTGAGAGACGGAGCGTCACGATGCCCGCTCCTCAATTGCATAAAGTTGAGGGCTAGTCTACTTTATGCAAATCACGGGCGTCCGACGCGACTCGCTGCCTCTCGAAACTCCCGAGAATCTTTTAAAATAAATGTTGTCGATCCAAAATAAAGACAGATTCAGCAACTGCATGGATTATTTCTCGCCTCAAATGTTTTCAGAAACACATTTCGGTGAACTATTTTCATGAAATAAGAGAAGAAAGTTTCCAAACGAGCCTCCATACTGGAGCTGGTTTGAAAGCTGGGAACAGCAGCCAACGGTGGGAAAGCGCTCGTCCAATCAGGTGGGAGAGCCTGTGTCTAGCGTCACGCCCACCAAGCGTCCAATGTTGGGAAGCGTCGCGTCCCCTCGCGATAAAAAACGCCCCTGTGGACACGTACCATCAGGCAGCTAAATGGAATTCAGCCATCATTCATCATTTACATCTGTGCTTTCACCACTGTCACTTGTCAAAATGTCTTCTCTGTCTCTTCAATCATAATCTTCATCAGCTATTCTTATATACAGTAGTTGATAATTATTAAATCCAGCTCACTCACTTGTCCTGGCTGATGAGACCTCTACACAGGTTGAGGTGTGGCAGAGCTATGCATGGATGTACATAATGTCACCATAATGTTACACACATCCTGTATGTATGAATTATACTGTAAAACAGAAATTGTTACATTCTTCCATTTTACAATAAACTGGATAATGGAATTTGGTAAAGATATAATTTTAAGCATATGTCTAACTGCTCAGGTAAATAAATAAATGAATGAATGAAGAAGTTACTGTTTGTTTAAAAGCTAAGGAAGCATTTTTTTTTTTTTTTTTTACATGTAGTCTACCATCTTCTGCTTATTTGACCATATGGCATAAGACAAGGACAAATACTTTGATTTATTTTAGGTATTTAGTATTTTTGCCATGTTTGCGTTTGTGTCTGTTTGTGTCTTAAAAATGGCTATTGTAGAATTCTTCAAGTTTACACTTTAATCCAACTGATTAACTATTGACTCAAATTAATCAGGTGATTTAAAGTTCAGGTGAATGCCATTGTGATATTACTTTATGATGAGTAACTGTAATTTATAGTTACAGCCAACCATATACTGTAATACAGTATATGGTTGGCTGTAACTATAAATTGGATTTAGATAATTCTACGCATTCATTTTCACAGAAAGAGTTTCACTGAATGAGTCAACATTTAATTGACAATCCATAAATTTTCACATGCATGTTATGACTGAGGTTTTGTTCAGTAATTCAGGGAATGATTGTTCCTTTAAAGGCAACAGAAGATCCAAAGTATCAAATTTATAACATTTTGGGAACATTCAATTGTTTGAAGTTGATCTTCAGTTGTTTTCTTTTGACAATAGAGAGCCAGATATGGCTTCTTCTATTATGGGATTATATATTCATCCAACAGTGCAAGGCCATCTCAGTTACAGAGCTGGGTACTTGACAGGGGAAGTGGATTTGTGGAATTGTGTTGTTTGGCAGCAGACATTGAGGCCAATTTGTTAGTGATGGACGAGTGCAGTCCATAACTCTGGAGAGTACTTGGCAGGACAGGAGGAAGCCGATGTTTTACATTTACACCAATAAAGGCTCAACAAAATGAAAAGACAAAAATGAAATTATTGCACCGCCAGCTTTAAATGCTCAGAACAGGAACAAAGCCCCCAAATCCACATTTCAATAAAAGTGAAATACATTTTGATTCAGATATAGTTACAATAAATGAATTAGTGAAATAATTGGATGATAATGTCATCCAAATAATTTGTTGTGCAAGCTTGGTTAGCCTATTCTACAGCTTTCCTATACAATGCATGCAAAACACACATTACATACAGTTATCTTTCAGACCCCTGTGACATCATGCTCAAAGTGGTCAGAAAAAGAGCTTTCATTTCACTACAAACACAAGCTGGACATATATTATAAATTGTTTGTTTTGACAGTGGTTTTCACTTGAGGTTGAAAGAATATAGGAAACATTTTCCCCTAGTGGGTTGAAGCAGAAACTGTCATTAAAGTCAAACATGAAATACATTCACAATGTTATGTAATGTAATTACGTTCTATGTTATACAAGCCTTAAACTTTCCAGAGCATGCAACATAGTATAACTTTTGGCTGCTGGTGAAAATTGTGACTCATAGAAATGGCCGGTGTTGTGCCGGTTGACTATAAATGAGGCATTTGAACTGAACCTTCCTCTCCCATGAAGCCTCTGCGCTGCCCAGTGACACGTGTATATCCCCAGGCATAGAATGCCAGAGGATGTCGGGAGGCTTACTCCACATGTGACCAGCCTTCCTCTCGTGTTCTCTCTCTCTCTCTCTCTCCCACAGCTCCCACCACCTGCCCCTCCCTGGAAGCCCCCGCTCACGGAACCAAGTTTGGCTCAAAGTATTTCGTTGGACATGAGGTCCATTTCACTTGTTCCCAGGGCTACCATCTTGTCGGCTCCGCCACGCGTGTCTGCCGGGACAACGGCACCTGGACTGGCGTCAGTGCCATCTGTAAAGGTGAGCGAGAGATACGGGAATTCCAGGCCTATTATTCTCCTGCCACAAATCCTACTTTATCAGACAGGTGTGAGACCAGTGTTACATTTGATTCAGGTGAGGAATGCAGTCTCACCTCAGCTAGTCTCTGTGATGAAAACATAGTTTCATCACAGGATTAGGAGCTTTTTTCTTTCTCCACAAACACAACACACATCCACTACTTTTCTGATTTGGTGGAATGTTTTGGGCCAGGAACCACTATGTCTGTGCATTATTCACTGTTGAGCAGAAATCCCCACACCAATTTAAGGCGACCTTGGCTCAGCGGTGTCTGAATGCCAGGCTGAAAGAGACAGCAGCCCAGAAGCCAAACACACACACACACGCACGCACACACACACATACGCACACAGATAACAGGCAAAGAAAAGAGGCATTCTTTAGAGTGGCTGGAGCTCCTCGGCGTACTGAATGAAGCCCTCGTTAAAATGGCATTAAATGTCTCTGAACACAGAAAAAACACCTGTACTGCATTCCACTGTGGGGTGCCTTATCCTCCAGGTTTCTACTCCTCGTGAACAACAGTGGTTGGGCTACTGTAAGATAAACCCTACCTCTCTTGCTCATGTTTCCCTGGTTCTTTGACAGCGGTCCCACTGGACGGGGTTAGGTCCAGACATTATACCCACACCATGGTCTGATAGCACAGAAGTATGCTAAGCATGCTATTGATTGCCCCCTCAGCCTGTGCTGGTGGCACTCTTCCAAAAATTCCAAGTGGTGCGCTCAGTTGAACATGTGCATACGTTTATTGACATTCATGGTTAAAACAACACAAGAAGGCTCGACTCCGCACAGTATTATCCCTGTTCATGTTTTTCAGCTCCGGCATAAGAGGTCTAAATTTAGTCATGCTTAAAAAGCGGTATTGACAGAGTGTGAAAACTTTAAAGTAAAGAAGAGTTTAAAAATATCTAGCAGAGTGAAGTGGGCCTTTTCATGTTATGGTCCTGTGGTGGCCCCTGGGGAAGCCAAATAAACATTAAAGGGATTGGTTGTCATCCAGTATACTGCGGGCTCAGAGAGCACAGGCTGCTTCATAATTTGAACATCTGCACAACTCTCAGAGCCAACTACAGAAACAAAGATCATAAGGCGTGATGTACTATTTTTCCTACCTTTTTTTTATCATCTTCTTGGCCACCGTTTGATGATTAACTAATCTATATGCCACAAATAAGACAACAAGACTTAACATTGGTGGATGGAAGAATGGATCTGTACTTTATACATACTGAGATGTCTCCAGTATTGTACTCTTAGTCACTGTCAAAGCAAAGGCATTTATACCAATTTGCACATGCTCAGGTGGGTGGAGGCCATAAAATCACGTGTAAAGAAGGTTGAATGCAGTGTGCATGAAAATGTGAGTAGAATTGCTGAGAATCTTTTATGGGAAGTTATTGAGAAGTGAGGTACTTGGTAAGTGTTTGTTTTGCAGAAAGGAAAAATGTTCACATGTTCAAAACAACAAAAGGCATTTCTGCCTTTATTCTTATGTGTTTCACAATGCTATAAAGATAAGTGTCACTGATTTACTGTTGACATATTGTGCCCATAATGACATTACTCATTCTTGGTTCTGTTTGTGTTCATTATCTCTGAGGAGGGGCAGCTGTGAGAGCCTAATTGTTCCTGATGAGGATCAGGTGTATGAAGCCTTTATCTACTCCTGGTTGCCAATTTTCAGATGCTGACTCATTGTCTCATTGTGAGAGGTAGTGAGAGCTTTATTATGTTGCTTAGTCTAGCTGTGTAGAGGTGTGTGAATTGGCAGAAGTTACCACGTGAACCTATCTGCATGATTCACTCACCATTTTCTGTTTGCTCTTTGAGCTTAGTCAGTTAGAGGGGGGTATGTCTGTGTGGCCTGTACCATCACTTTTCCTTATGCTGTTTGATAAATTGCGCTGCAGATGATGTCAATCAACCATTGTTCTGTATATTTTATTCTGAAACCCATTTAAAGCACCTAGTCTTCTTTATTTTGTCAAGGTTGACAGAAGCACACTGATACTGGCTGTAAAGATAGCTGGATAAACCTTTCACCACTTTACACAACTGCATATAGAGACAAGAACCTTCAACCTAAGGCAAATATTATATAAGGTATTTTCACAGATTATAACTGTGAAAACAATGTCAAAGGTAGAAAACTGCCACGAGCTTCAGAAGAAGCTTTCTCAACAAGCTGACCACAGTGATAATTCTCTCCTATACAGATATAAGTGAGTGTGCAAGTAATCCCTGCCAAAACGGAGGTACCTGTGTGGATGGTGTTAACCAGTACAAATGCACCTGCCCCCAGAACTGGAGTGGCTCTCACTGTCAGCACCAAATACAGACAGGTCGGTACCACAAATGACTCTTTGTTTAGTTCGTATTTGCATGTCAGTCAAGACAAGACTGAGATACTGTACATGTTTACAATGTGTTCAGCTCGAGATCGAATGCTAGCACAGGTCTTCAACTTTAATATGTTCTCCCCTAATGCAGCACCACCTGAGTGGAGCGTTATGAATGATCCAGCATTCAGCCGGAGACCTCGCTGTGCCCAAGTGAACCAAGCCCAACACTGCAGCTGTGATGCAGGCTTCCACATGAGTGGCACCTCTGACAACAGTATCTGTCAGGGTGAGCTGTAATTACGTGCTACTTAATTGATCTCTGTTGGGAAATTCTCCTTTTGCTGCTGCCTCCTCATGGGGATGCAAGGTCAGCTACAGAGCAGTTCCCTGGAGCTGGTGCCCTGCTCAACGACATCTCGGCCTGACAAATAGCAGACGATATAGGGACTTAGCAGCTGAAAAGATCCAGAATACCCAAATCTTTTACTCCTCTCGTGATTAATATGGTTACAAATGAGAGTAATCTGTGGAGCCAGTCTGTGACAAACAAAATAATCCTCTCGAGAGGCCACAAGCTGATTAGCATCCATTTAGGTCACAGTTCAGTTGCTTTTAAGATGTAATTGGTTGAGTAACATTTTGAAATGAGCATTTTCTAGCTTATCCTTTGTCAGACTGATAGCCGATGGGTTCTGAGATTGCTCAAAAGGCTAAACTAAGGGACCTAAATAGAGACGAAAACCTGAGAGACAGAAACAAAATTGGTTCCTTAGAGTGTGCTGTAAATATCTCTATCCCAAACATCTCCTCCTTCCTAGTTACTCTTACGTGCACAATTGCCTGGTCATGTGATGCATGTTTAACATTTCTTTGTCTGTCTCTTGACAGATGTAAATGAGTGTGAAGTGTACCGGCTGGACCAAGGAGGGAAGCTATGCGTCCACGAGTGTGTGAATGTCCCGGGCTCGTACCACTGCTCTTGCCCCAGCGGCTACAAGTTGCTCCCAGACGGGCGGAGCTGTGAGGGTGAGTGACAAGAGGGAACAGAGGACAAAGGCTCATTCACAGAGCCCTGGCTGCAGATCTTCCCTGGGTATGCAGCTCCAGAGAGGAATACCTGTGACTTAAAAAGACGAGGGGCCTTTAGCAGCGGTGCTTTTAGTTTCCTCAGAGGTGTCTGTCGGCCCAAAACCCCGTTACCACTTTCATTTGCACCCCTGAAGCTTACAATGCTTGCCAGTGGAATGAGTGACCTCACCCTTTCCCAGCAGAAGGGATCTTTGGTACATGAGGCGTTTTGAGAGAGACTAAACTAAAAAGCCAAATAAACAATCACAGCACAGCACCCCCTGCTCAGACTGTGGTAACCAGGAAGCAGGGAGTCAGTCTGGCAAGTTTCTCTCCCTGCTTCTCATTCTTACATGCCTCCGCTGTTTTGTCTTCCAGATGTGGACGAATGTTTAAGCCAGCAGCACAACTGTAGCAGAGGGACAACGTGTATCAACACGGGGGGAGGCTTTCAGTGTGTCAACCCGGAGTGTCCCCGTTCTCATGGCAACATCAGCTACGTCAAGACATCTCCCTTGTAAGTGGATACACCCCAATGTGACCATTTTGCTTTCTTAGTCATTTGTTTTGTCAGTGAAAAGCTGTAGAAAAAACACAAACCAGGATCACATCTTCCACGTGCCAGCAGGAAATTGTCATCAACTTTTAAATGACCCTGTGCATACTAAATCAGACCCGACTGTGAGACAGTAATGGGCTCCTGGCGGACATTTTGACTTTGAATAGCAAGAAAAACAGAAATATAACGGATCATTGCTGTGTTCAGGTGTGCCAGTAATCCATGCCAGTGAACCAGCATGCGCAATTAAAATACATGTATAAACTGTCATTGAAGAGGTGAGCAAGGTGTTGCAGCCTCAGTGTTCTCCAGCCGAACTACGTAAAGGGAAATTTAGGTTTTATACAATTTTGTTTATACAACTTAGTTTGGCCATCATTGCTAGTGGTAGAAATAACGTTCAACTCTCCATGGTAACTGCTGAGATCTGGCAACGCTGCAACGTCACTTACTGCCAAGTTAACCAAACGTTTTTTGGAGAAGAAATCAAAGGGCTGCAGATGAAACCATTACTAAAACCGCTATAAACGTCCATCAAAGTTTACTAACCAACCTCCTGGTTCTGCTTTGACCTGCTGTAATTGCTGCAGTATTCGTGTGCAATGAGAGATTATTACAAACAGTTTGGGTGCACTCACTTTCAGATTTAAAATCAAATAAATTGGTTTAGATAATCTGACTAAACTGTTAACTCTTGTTTAAAACCTGATCGTCTGACTGGTCGAGATTGTGACCTTGTTGTGTAGCGATGATGCCACCAGACGCTCCACGAGTACAATGTTATCATAACTAATAGAAATGATGACTATAAAACATAAGAGTTGTGGTTACAGCTGTATCACAGTGAAGCAAATCGTTCCTGACAAAGAATATGCATGCTCAGCAGAACTTAGCTAGATGACGTTTTTTTTTCTTTAAAATCATGTAGAGCGTCTGTCTCCTGGCCAAGTGTTTGGAGACATTACAGCTTCCATCTCCCTAGTTGCCCGTCATCAGCAAGCTGCCTCATTTAAGAGCATGAAACAAAACTCTGTTTGCTTCTACTGAACCATCAATGTGGTGAAATACTGCTCCACTGCCAAGCAAAGGGGATGAATAAATGTTTGGGAAAACAGGGAATCGAATAAGGCAGTAGCTGTGTCTCCATGTCATACTGCGTAATAATGCTATGCAGGTTTTGAGATTGTAGTGAACAGGGATGGAAGTTTGGAAGTACTGCACAGAAAAAAATTTGCAGCTTGCTTAGATTCCAAGACTTCAGGGCACATGACCTCATATGTACTGTATGCATGTGTGTCACTTCTCTTAAGTCACAAAGAAGCATTTCTAAACACTTTCCCACAGGGATGGATTAATTATGTAATTGTTTTCTCAGTGACAACACACACAGAGAATGGAAAACACGTACCACGTTGTGCTTGATATTTGCTGCATTTCTGTCCTGCAGTCAGTGTGAGAGAAACCCCTGCCCCATGGACAGCCGCTCCTGCCACCTGGCTCCCAAGACCGTGTCCTACCACTACCTGTCTCTGAGCTCCAACCTGAAGACTCCCGCAACGCTTTTCCGCATGGCGACCGCCGCCGCCCCTGGGCGCACCGGGCCGGACAGCCTGCGATTCGGCATAGTGGGCGGAAACTCCCGGGGCATCTTCGTCATGCAGCGTTCAGACAGGCAGACCGGCGAGCTGATACTGGTCCAGCAGCTGCGCGGGCCGCAGGAGATCAGCGTCGACGTGGACATGTCCGAGTACAGCGAGCGCACCTTTCAGGCCAAGCATGTGGCCAGAGTTAACATCCTGGTTTCACCTCACAACTTCTGAGGGCGAGCTGGCTGAAGGAGGAAGATTAGAGACAGAAAGGTGAAGAGGAAGAACGGGCACTGAGTTTACTGGTACAGTTTCTTCATCCCCTATCGGAAACTTGTTTGTCTGAGGCAGGCCAGCATTTTGTTCAGTGGCCAAATTACCAAAAGAGTGACAAGCCAATATTTAACAATTATATTATTAATAATATACGGCAAAAACACATCATAGATGCTTCTTTAAGTAGTGTCAGTATGAGCTTTGACTGATGTTTGACTGAGCGTGAATGCATGATAGCCAAACGAAGCATGAATGGGTCGGAAGGGATGGCTGTTTTTGTCATTTCTGTTGCTTTATGTTTGTACTTTTATGTCCATTGTAGATCACGTCTGTAGCTCAGGGTCCGGCCCCGGGGCTGATGCACTGCCCTCGCTTTACTGATGATAAATCCCTATAAGACTTTAGTGCCCTTGTGGCTCTAATTTATTGGAAATATTATTGCTGGTTTTTACATTGTAACATAGTGTACGCAACGTTTATCTTCCATCATATACTGTATATTTGTTGTTTTTTTTGTACTAGCTTGCCTTGTTTAAGGCACCATCTGCTATACTAAGGGAGTTTTTTTTTTAAAACAGTAGATGTACCTGGGCATATTTCTTCTATTACTCATATTCTGTATGTTACCCAGAAATCATTATATTCTAAAGTCAAAGACGATTTGGCAAGCTTGCAAATGCACTACACAATTTATCTGGAATTTTAATTGCCTCTACATATTGAAATAAAGTCGGTCTAACATTTCAGTATTTGTTAGAACTACCTCACTTGACGCTGAGCAGCGTGCTATTAAATGTCCTTGTGGCGGTGCTTGTTTTCATTCTACAGTACATCCATTATGAGTGCATTTTAATGAGCGAAATTCAAACCAACGCATAGTTGATGAATGAATGCTGGATGGCTAAAAGGTTCTCTGGCTGAATGGATGAAAGGCTAGAGAGGAGGAATGTGTGTTTTATAATATAACCCCTGGGGCAGAAGTTCACAGACAATACAAGTCAAAGCAGCATTTCCCACATGTCTCGGAAACAAAAGGAGTTTCACAGTATTTCTATTTGACTTCAATACAAGGAACAGCAACTGTCACATTTTGAAAACATATCTCAGTGTGTCTACTTGTTAGAGAAAGAAGAGACTAATGTTCACCACATGTGTTCTCTTCACTCTGTCCTCCTCTCACGTCTCCATCCAGGGGTTTACTTTATTGCAATAAAATGAGCCAGAGGAGCTGCATGCTTCCAGGAGGGAGTGGATGGTGAGAATCAAAACACATGCCCCGACAACGGTACACACTGCTCTGAAAAACGACAACGTGCCTTAATGGCAGGCGTAATTTCCTTTAGTAACCGTACCAGCAGGGCTCACATTGCAGCCATTTGTTTCCAGGCTTGTGATCGGGCCGTTTGATGTTCACATGTTTCCTCCATTCTCAAGGCGGAAGGACGTATTGCCAGAGACAATTGCAGAGAGCTGCTGAGCTGCATAACACAAGCCATTTGCTGGAGAGTAATGATAGAAAATATACAGTAAGGGCCTTGAGGCAAAGCCAGCACAGAGGGGTTTACACTGGTTTTACGTCAGAGTCACAGCCACAGTGAATTTGGTGCTCTGTTGTGTCTTCCTCTTAGTGCTTATGGTGACTTTAGTGCAAAATTCATAGGGGAGGACAAAATAATACATTAAATACACACAAGGACACTGTGGCATGCAGTAAAAACAAATTTGATGAAGCTTATAATGTGGTTTTGACACTTTAAAGGGGAGCACCACCCAAATTAAGAATTCCAATATGTTATTTCCATGGCCTAGTAAAGTTCAACCAATATTTGTGAACATGAGCTGCTCCCTCTCAAAGCCAGAAACCAGAGAAGTAAGTCTCAAACTTGTGATGTCATAGGGTATAACGTCTGGAGGTGCTCCATTGAACCCAAATGAGCTTTATTCTATTGTAGTGTTGTCAGTTGTGAAACAGAAAATGTCTCCATATACTCAGATCATTCCACTGGGTGCTCTCAGCATCATCTATAACATCTCTCCCTATTCATTGTCTATGGAGCAGTTCCTCACTTTGTACCTTATGACATCACAAATTTGAGTTTAGCACTCTAGTTTTTGGATTTGAGAGAGAGTTGTTCATTATTACTAATATTTGTATACATATTTTGAACTGTCAGACCATAGGAATAACATGTTTGAATTTTGAAAATGGGTGTAGTTCCCCTTTAAGAAGTGATGGTGTACTGTTAAATTCAGCGTCCTCTGTCTTTGGTGTTGTTAAGGATCTATCTGTTCTCCTTAACCAATGCAAGTTTCCTGTGCATTGGTAATTGTCATTCCTGAACTGGTGGTTGAAATGGGAACAATGAGGTTAAGCAAGGCAATATATAATGATTTTTTAAATGACTTAAAAAAATGTACTTTTGTATGCAATCAGATCAGTGGGATCTGCATGTGCATTTATCACAGTCCCTGTATCATAGCACTATTTTGAGAGGGTGCATCGCTTTGCAAATTAATCACAATATAATCACAAAACATAATATCGTGATACTCTATATTTTCTTACACCCCTAGTATACAGTATCCTCCTAAATCCTCTTTTGGCACAAAACCATAAGTCATTTTGAAGTGAAACAGCAGAAACTCAATAAATCTATGGATCTCCATCTCTCCGTTGCTGGTGGGTTAATGCAGAATGAAAGGCACTGTAGAGGAATTTTGCTGTACTTTTATGATCCAGGAGAGGGGAGAGGTCGTCTGTGGATCATCTTTCACGTGGGATAAATGTTTGGAAGAAATGCAGGAATATGTGAGTGTATAGGAAAGCAGAATGAAGGTCTCTTTGCTTCTGTCTCTGACTTTGAAGTGGCCTATAATCTGCCATTACAGGCCATAAAATAATGACGTTTTTTATGATTGAGACAAATATCACTGATGCAGTCTTATTATCAGCACAAAGCGCACTGTATATGATGGATCGACAAGAAAAGTGTTGTAAAAATGAATGAATTGCTGTAGCAGGTTGCTCAGATGGAGGAACCAGGTCTCTCTGGCTCTGGGGCCCACGGGGCTTTTCTCAAAATGAGGCCATGTTTTCCTGTTTGGCTCCACAGAGAGATCATGATGGTTTTATTGGTGATTTCATAATTGTATAGTTGCAGCTGAGGTATATTAGACCCAAATACTGCAGCAGTGGCCTACTTCTTAGCATTTTCTTTAATGGAAAAGGGTACAAACAAGCACAACACCTGGTATAAAATGATGGCACTTTAATTTCAAAGGTTTAATCAGTTTGGACTCCATAAAACAAATTGTAATGTCAACACGACAAATACATTGGGTTGTTTGTTTCAGCCTTCTTGGCCACAAGCCTACTGAGGGCTAATGACTTGAGAGAAAACTTCAGGGTTTATATTTTCCTCCACTGGGCTTCATTCAAACTCTCCTTTCAGGATTTCAGTCTGCATTTCATTATCATTCATCACCATTTTCTTCACAATAGCCCATTCACTCACCAGTTTCTTCTCCTATTTCCTCTTGGTATTTAGTAAAAAGAGATTTTCAACTAATGCAGCAAAATCACAACCGTAGTAAAATATGTATTTTTTTTATTACCAAATTAAAACTGAAAATCATAGACGAGGAAACAGACATTCTCCTGTTTTCGATTAATATTTAATCTGAGTGTACACACTTCCTGAGAAGGAAGAAAGAGACGAAAACTGCTGGTTCGAAAAGTTTAAGCCCAGGTCATCGTGACACCTATGAAAAATAAAATAAAATAAGAGGAGTCATATTCTCCAGACACCTCTCCTCTCCACCTGTGGAATTATGCAATAACAGGAATCAGCCAATACCCATCTGTACAAATAATCAAGGTCCACTGCAGGTGTCTGCAGTTTTATATAACAGAAGGACAGCGTGCCATCATAAGCACAATTATTCCAGGTTTCCAACCAATACAAAAACGGAACAGTGACATTATAAACCCAAGTGATCAGCTTTTTGCTTATGCTAACCACATAACTGTATAATAATGTGTCATAATATGGGATGGTCCTGCTGTTACATTTACTCAAGACATCACACATGAAGACAACGACAGTGTTCCAACTGACAAAAAAAAAACACCGGGACAGCCGTTTTCAGAAAAAAAAAAAGACTTATTTAACAGAACATGAATATTATTAAGGTGTCTGTGAAACCATCACAATGACTTTTTATCAGCAAGGAAAGCAAACAATGCAAAGCAATAAGAAACGGGCTGCAGTTTGCTGTTAATACATTGTGAGAATGATCGGAGGGTCCAATGCATTACATAAATGGAAGCACGCATTGTAAACACACTGGAGAGTAAACATGGGCGGACACACTTTTAACAACTTATAAGTACACTTTGAAACACAAATAAATAATGACATTATTTAACTCCATATTGACATACAGTATATTGCTCCTTATTTCAGAAGACACAAAAACTTGCCCACCCACACACACACACACATACAGCAGATTCAAAACATGACTGCAAACCCCCAGATCTAACCCATTTACATTTAAATTCAAATAGTTTGTGCTTCTTCATCCCCCCTCACTCTCATTCACACACCAATACTGAGGATGCCGGAGACATGAGTGACACTTCTCATACATATTGATTTCAATAACCTGAACAGATTAGGCCTCATACAAGAACTACATGTAGGCAAAGCTGTAATCTTCAAAGTGCATAAGAGCAAATGTTCTATTCAAAGTCAGTGTGTTTGAATTTTCAGATTTTAATGTTGGCAAAAAAAAGAAAAAAAAAAAAGAAGTGTGCTTCAGACGTGCAGTCACATGAAAAATACATACTGTTAACCGAAATGGACAATCACACATTTATATATAAAGAAAGATTCTGTTGGAGTTAATAAACACATGGAAGTCAAATTTTCTGTCCCTCCCCTGGCTGCAAAAATAACTTAAATCATTCTTGGTGTTAATTACTGATCATTTTCCCATCATAAATAAGCATCTTATTTTATTACAACCAACCAATAACATCTAGATGCCCGCAAAAAAGACACTTATTTGAGAGTATGTTCATGCATGAGGCCCACTGTTCTTAATTCTCTGATAAAATAAATTCACATGAACATAAACAGAAATAAATACAGCACTTAATATAAAATTAAACATTCTCTTTGGAAAGAAAGGCTCAAAACTGATCATAATCAATGAAATAGTGAACCAGTTGGTCAGTGAAAAGACAGTTTACCTCCGATAGAGTCCTTTGCTCTTAAGACGTTGAGGAAATGAGCAGAGCTCCCCATAAACCGTGACCTGCACCACCCTGCGAAGTAGAAGCCGTACGGGAAAATGTCCTGACAAACTAAATGGCACTTCTCCACCACCACCCCTACTGGAAATCCTTCCTGGAGAAGACCCTGCTGCAGACGCAGAGTCAGGGACAGCTGCTGTGTTCTCCCTCCATCGCTGGAAATGTTTTGCCTCACTCCAGCTTTGACATCTCGTATCTGGTCGTCATGATTTCCTGCAAAAAATAACGTGCAAATATAAACTAAACATTTTTGTTTATCAAGTCTATCAAGTTTTACTTTTCAGTTTCTGACAGAAACCTCCTGAAAACCAATGTTATTGCATGTTATTATTCAGACGCAATGAACTGTTTCACTGCACCTCACCTCCCCCTTAGTTACTGCTTCTACGCCTCCTCATGCTTTCCATTGTGGCAGAGCACATGTGCAGTTCACACAAACAGTAGCAACTGTACCACCCAAAAATCTTGGTAATTTTTTCAAACAATGGGTTCCTAATTTCAGACAGAGGTAGACAAAAGCAGGCTTCTCATTTCTAACCAGCGACTGTCGACCACTGGCAGATTTTATCAGCTGTAATTAGCTAGCTACATGTACTCAGGATCGCACCCAGTTGTGATATCGCGTGGTATTATAGAGTGGTGCAGGGCTGACATGTTTTTGTAGCCCAACCAGGAAGCTACCATCGCCCTGGTTCCCTCAACAAAAACAAATTTTTCCATTGGGTTTTGGATTATCGCCGAAAATAAGCTCTGTGGTAAACACACGTTTATGATACTTAGACGTTTTGTTCCATAAGATCATTTTCACAACACCACTTTTATGATTTTTATGATAAGTAAAAAGCTAACGTTAGGCTATAAACGAAGTACAACACGGTCGCATGAGCGCGAGTATACACAACGAGGCTGCAAAGGAGGACGAGTCGACGTGATGACGTTTAGTAGTCTGATTTAGCCACTTGTTAGCAACCGCCTTTGTCAAGACACATAAAAGCTTCAAAATTCCAAAGTGGGATATTTACTGATGAATTTTATATCGTAGAACAAAACGTTAAAATCTCTTAAGCTTGTGTTAACCACAGACCTTATTTCAGGCATCTAACCAAAAACCCATTCAAAAAACCCATTGACTTCCAGCCGAGGGAACCGGAAGTGCTACAATGCTATGAGCTGTGATAAAATCATGCTCTCACCACTAGTTGGCAGGGAGAGCCAAATTGTTAGACTGGTTGCAGTTACTCTTTAAATGCAGAGCATTGCTCTCACTACAGCGCCATGCACACCGTTTCACATGTGAAGAAATCCAAA
This sequence comes from Sebastiscus albofasciatus, assembly GCA_916701655.1. NCBI lineage: Eukaryota > Metazoa > Chordata > Actinopteri > Perciformes > Sebastidae > Sebastiscus > Sebastiscus albofasciatus. The sequence goes on along the minus strand of CAKAOI010045181.1, from coordinate 2,097 downwards.
GCGTGACAGACCTGCTGTGCCTAGTTACGGTTGCTAAGCTATGATTGGACAATCCCTGTTTGGGGGAGGGGTTTAGCAAGCAGTCAATTAGTAGGTGCTTGATTTTAATGTAGGTATGAATAAAAAAAATGTGCCTAAAAGCCCCAAAAGAATTCATCATGGGTCCTGTCACTGTGTCCTGAAGTCAGTCCCCATATCGTTACTAATACAGTAACTCCAAAATGAGCCCCTCACATTATCAAGCAATGCTTTCCCTCTTACTGTTTCTGGACCCTGTTACCCATCTCCATATATCTAGAACAGCTGTCTCTGGTTATAGAAATAAGTAGCAAGTAATTTAGTAAGTAATTCATACCTCATCTGAGTCGAGCAGGACTGGTAGCGCTCTGCAGTGACAAACAGGAACAAAGAGAGGCTCTGTTAGAATCACACGTCTTATATGAAAACACCTTGCAGGATTAATAAATACAAATTTAATAGGATGCTTACACATCAGTAAGAGAGCTAGGAATGTTATCCTCCACCCACTTCAAGTCTTCCTCCTAGACAAGTAAAAAAGAAAAGAAAAAAAGAGGATAGAAAAAAAGTAAATACTGCCATCTGCTGAAACATGTCACACTTTGTACAGCTGCATTTCCACACTGGATTCCACTAATCAACACAGAATATATTCCAAAACAAGTGTGCGGTTGTGTTACTGACCGCCGGGTTGGTTTCTGCAGGCTTCATGGTGCCATTCGTCTCACTTTTCGTTGCTCTCAACTTCATGCCATCAGCTGTGAAGAAAAAAAACAGAGGAAAGAAAAAATAAATATAACAACATTATTACACACTCCAAATGTTTGTCTGGGTAAAAGTAACGCTCCCATGATGTTACCGTACCAAGGTGTGTAGAGGCGAGGAACTCCTCAATCTCCTCATCGTCAGAGTCATCCATCAGAGGCGTGAAAGCGTATCTGTGGACATGTGAAATTAAGTGATCAATAAAAAAAAGTGTCCAGTCCAGCTCACGTTGGTGACGTCAACAGTCCTAATGTACTACTCGCCTTTGGTTGTTTGCAGAAGGTCTCCATAAAAACATGATGACGAACAGAATGACGGAGAACAAGAACCTCCAGAAAGCATCTTCCACCCACAGCTCAATCCAATCCTTTACACAAAAACAGCTCCAATTATCAATAATGTCATTGCATTTCTTTTTTTTTTAACGCTAAACTACCGATGAAAGTGTCAACACCGTACTCACAGACTGGCAATCTGCTAGCCGGAATTTCTTAGCTATCCAACCCATGAAAATGATGGAAGCTGAGGGAGAAAGGGGCACGACTTTTATTCTGTTTTTCTGGGGATACTCCCACAAATCTGGACGAATTCTGTTTTTACAGGTTTTATATGGATGAAAATACAAATAACTCATGAACACTGGCAGAGAGCGTAGTGTTATGATTGCAGGCGTACCACTTACCAATGACAGCAAATATGAGCGTGTTTGTGAAGTGCCTGTAGAGAGACAACTTGACAGGGTTTCTCCTCAGCTTCAGAGTCTTGATGGTTTGTGCCAGGCTGACAAAGATGTTAGTGGCAGTCAAGGTATACATAACAAGTGGCAGACATTACATAGAAACTATATTACAATTTAATCAAATGGGCCCTCATAACTTCTACATATGAGTCTATACTAAGTCTTTTCCTCCAGACACTGAGTCACATGTAAATAAAAGTAGTAACTTCACTTACACACTGTAACTTGGCAAATGAATGTGGTTGATGTCAGAAACAGCCCTATGTTGTACAATTCTGTCACTCTGGTGTGACTCAGGTTTTGTAACAGTATTTTTCTTCAGAATGAGGTGGAACAGGAAGTTAACAGTGTAAATGTGGCCTTTTTTTTAGAAAAAGGTTGAACAGGAAGTTAACAGACTAAACGTACCACTATCTAGTCCACCCAGTCCTAACTGGGTATACCTAATAATGTGGACAACTTGAAATATATATAAATAGGATTCGATTTACACATCTTTTATTTTATTTCATTGGCCAATTCATAGAATTCCTTCCACCTTCACACTACCTAGGGGTCCGGCGATATGACATATA
>CAKAOI010045180.1:0-99871 GCA_916701655.1 Sebastiscus albofasciatus | reverse complement strand
AAATATTGTCCAGAAACCCTCACAGGTACTGCATTTAGCATAAAAAATATGCTCAAATCATAACATGGCAAACTGCAGCCCAACAGGCAACAACAGCTGTCAGCGTGTCAGTGTGCTGACTTGACTATGACTTGCCCCAAACTGCATGTGATTATCATAAAGTGGGCATGTCTGTAAAGGGGAGACTCGTGGGTACCCATAGAATTAATTTTCATTCACATATCTTGAGATCAGAGGTCAAAGGACTCCTTTGAACCATGACGGTTTTTCCTCACCAAAAATTCAGCCTATGTTTGGAGCGTTATTTAACCTCCTTCACGAAAAGCTAGTATGACATGGTTGGAACGGATTCCTTAGGTTTTTGAGTTTCATATGATACCAAGATCTTCAGTCTAGCTTTAAAACTGAGCCTGTTACTATACCTAAAAATTGTATGTTGCGTTAATGCCTTAAAGACATTAGTGGTTAACGCGTTATTATCGCGTCAACTTTGACAGCCCTAAATTTTTGACCAAATACCTCGATATCGATATTGCAGATATAATGACTAAGTGGGTAAAGGCAAATAATAGAACAGTTAGAACAGTCTGGAAAGTTCAGAAAATCACTTTACTGTATAAGGCAGCCTTTAAAACCAGGAAAACACAACACTTGTGCCATTTTATGATATTACGATATCCAAAATCTTAAGACGATATCTAGTCTCATATCATCATAAAGACATCACATTGATATATTGCCCAGCCCTAACACACACACACACACACACACACACACACACACACACACACACACACACACAAATACACACACATGTACACACACCAACCTTATTCCCAAAGACCCTCTCCTGCAGTGGCGATCTGCTCTCTACATCACCGCTGTAATCATCTCCCAGTTTCTCAAATGATAATCTGTCCCCAAGCAATTTACCCCATCTATTATTCAGGAAGGACAATTTTATTATTTTTCCGTTGCCCACTCGGTTCTTATCTTATTCGGTCAATGTTGAAAATAAAATGAAAACAGTTTGAATAAGTAATGAAAACATATCGGCTCTCAGATTAAAATTGATTTCTTTGGAAAGATGAACACGGGAAGAGGAACACCGCATGAGGGACAAAAGTCTGAATGTGACAAAGGGATATTAGACGGAGGAGGTTAGATAGGTCACGGCATAATTATTAGGTCTGTAAAGCCAAATGCTTTATAGCCGCAGGTGTCGTTTAACAGGCTGGATATTAACACTGAATCACCGGTTAAATTGTTGTCAGGAGGAAGGACTTCGTTTCACATCGTAATCGAAGATCTGGTGCATTATACCGTGTTACCTACTTGAGAGTAAATGGTGCATTTGAGAGATTTAAACAGAGTCATGCTCTCAAACATATTTCCATGACATCAATCATCTTAAAGTTGTTGTCTCCGCTATGTTTTGTCATTATATAACAGCTTTTTTGATTTTAAGAAGTCATTGCGTGATGATGTTGAAGTACATTAGGCAAAGTAAACGGTGATATAACTTAGTTTTACCAGCTTTCATGGATCTCTGGAACGTCTCCTGTGGATTTTGGTCCCTTTTAATGACGCAGCAGCATCTAAGAGGAATGAAAAGGGGGAGAGGGTTAGTGACTTTACTCTGTTCATAATCCAGAGTTGATGGACAGTTTTTGATATTATAAAAAACAGAAATGAAGCTTACATGAGCGAGAGAAAGTAATTTCTTTTGAGCCTTTTTAGTGTGGCATGGAATTGAAAAGAAGAAGTGAATTTAAGGTGACATAACTGTCCGAGTTTGCTACTGTTTACCTCAATGTTTTTAGGAAATGGATGGATGGAGTAATACCAGAAAACACAGGTCAAAGAAGTCATATAGCAGAACCAACCAAACCCTTTTTTTGGGAAAATCCAACAGAAGCCTTCACAGAAAAACCGAGCAGTAGCACAGAGTCAGAGGAAATGCTTTTAGCTGCATTGCCTTTGGGTAAAATACAAACTGACAAAAAAACATGAAACTTTATTAGATGTTATGCAACATGAAGCCTTGCACTCTGGCCCTGTCAGAGTGGCCCAACTTGGAGAGCAAGAAAATGTGAGTAAACAACCTTTTTCCTCTCCACCGTATCAACCATCTGGTAAATTGGTGCTGGTTGTATAATAATTACACATAATGGACCGCAGTGCTTTCCAGTTCTTTGCAAAGAACATTCATAATTATGTTCCAAAATGATTCAGTTATTAATGAGCAGAATAGACAACCCAACTGATTGAACAGTAGTTTCAATATTTTACATTTTAGTTTGGATTGACTTTATCGGTCTGTATATAATCAGAGGGAAAAAACTCGACATCTTCTACCTGTGGGACTAAAATAGCATTGCAAAATGTCTAGCTCTCATTATGAATTCATTATTTAGTGCTTCCCATACAGACAAAACTCAGAGCCATATGCTTAAAGAAGAAGAACATTCACTCCTCCGCACTACTCACAAACTTACTGTACATCTCCTCTCCTTCTATCTCTCCTCCTCTCCTCTCCTCTCCTCTCCCCTCGTCTCCTCCCTGCTCAAGTACACACTCGAACCACACAGTTGTTTTGTAGCCTTTCCAGTCTCTCAAATTAACATGTTCCTCTGGATGCCACAAGTTCACCCCGCAAGCATATTGAGTTACGCTGTGATTTCAAAAAAACATTGTAACAGCTGTTGAATTTATAATCTTGTTAGCCATGGTTGTGCATGAAATAATAATAGGGTTTGGATGAAATGATTATTTGTTGTTCCAAGTCATTGTGCTAGACGTGACAGCACAACAATCTGCGACACCGGAGATACTAATCTCACACAAACAGCTGCCAGTAGCTCTTATCACAATGCTGCACACTATACAGCCTCTGTTCTGTTTAGAGCTGTGCCGCCCGGCCGCCATCCACCTGTTGTGGCGAACAGTATCTCCTTAATAATGCATTCAAACACAGTGGAAATGCTTTCTCCAGCACTAGAGATCAATAGTTGTAATTTCACATGTTGGCATCCTGCCTCGACAGGCTTTTTCTCCCTGATTTCTTTCTCCTCCCCACCTTCTGCTGTAGCGTGGCGACAGCCATCAGGGGGGGAAAAACATCCTGGGATTTTTTGTTTTAAATCATTTTACAATTTCAATACCAGAGTTGAGTGTTTTGAGAAACTTATCTGTTGACATCAGAGCTGGAAATTAGGGCTGTCAATCGATTTGAGATATTTAACTGCGATTAATCACATGATTGTCCGTAGTTAGTCACGATTAATCACAAATTAATCACGCATTTTTTATCAGTTCAAAATGTACCTTGAAGGGAGATTTTGTCAAGTATATTTAATACTCTTATCAACATGGGAGTGGGCAAATATGCTGCTTTATGCAAATGTATGTACACATTTGTTATTGGAAATCAACTAACAACACAAAACAATTTCAAATATTGTCCAGAAATCCTCACAGATACTGCATTTAGCATAAAAAATATGCTCACATGGTAAACTGCAGCCCAACAGGAAACAACAGCTGTCGGTGTGTCAGTGTGCTGACTTGACTATGACTTGCCCCAAACTGCATGTGATTATCATAAAGTGGGCATGTCTGTAAAGGGGAGACTCGTGGTTACCCATAGAACCCATTTTCATTCACATATCTGGAGGTCAGAGGTCAAGGAACCTCTTTGAAAAGGCCATACCCATGCCAGCTTTTCCTCCCCAAAGATAGCAAAAGTTGAAGTGTTATTTAGCCTCCTTCACGATAAGCTGGTATGACATGGTTGGTACCAATGGATTCCTTAGGTTTTTTAGTTTCATATGATACCAGTATCTTCACTCGAGCTTTAAAACTGACAGCCTACAACCGAAACATTGCAAGTTGCGTTAATACATTAAAGAGATTATTGCCGTTAAAATGAATTTGCGTTATTATCACATCAACTTTGACAGCCCTAGTGGGAATAGAACAACACAGCACTTAATATCAGAAACTGTCAAGTACTGAAAACTGATTCTCACCTTGTGTCCATAAATCAGTCCCTTGTTCACTCATTCACTTCTCCCTATGTAATCAGCCCAGTCACACTAAATGGCGCATGAATGACATGGTAATTTGCAAATCATTTCGCTGTGGCGTGTAATTTTTACACCATGTAGTCTGTACTGACTGCAATGTAAATTCATCCACGTAAATATGCTACGCTCAGGGCTAGTGACGTAAAATAAAAAGTGAGAAAGACTGCTCATGATAGGCAGGAGGGGAGGTGGATGGGTCCAACAAACACAGGACTTTTAACCAGGAGGCCGGTGTTCAAGACCGGTGTTCGTGTCCCAAAGTGTTTTTTGATTTATTTTGAAGTCGCGTTAGTGACGATTGTGACTTGTTTTCCGTACGTCTTTAACATTGTTTCCATACGTATTTTACTTAGTTTATGTACTTATTTTAAGCCAAACCATGATGTTTTTCTTAAACCTAACTAAGTGATTTTGTTTCCTGAACCTAACTGCGGCCGTTACCGTAGTTTTGTTGCATGGCATAAAAATGGCACGAGAAAAGAGGCATACAAATGACAAGCAAAAAGCCTAAAATGTGATGTCGTACTATTTATATGCCTTCTCGTGAGACCGGATTGATGTAATATACACCCAGTAGTTGATACTGTAGTGAGCAGTAAACCATTGATTATTCTATTTTTGGATTTTAGATTTTGTTCAGGCACAGTTCTTGTGTGATTGCTGTAAACTGATGCATTTGACAAGTTTGGTTTATTTGGGTAAATTAAAAAAAACATTATAATATCCCTCAATGTGAGGTATTGAGAAAAGTATCATTTTGGTTTCAGCACTGAAAATCGTTTTAGCACTGGTATTGAACATTTCAAACAATACCCAGCCCTAGTTGACAGTGACATTTTTTTCCCCAGAAAACCACAATGGTTAAAAAATAAATGGAAAGTATTGTATCATTTTAGGGGATCCAGCAGCCACAGCTATTTTATTGACGTTCAGATTTTTTATGACAGTAGCTTTCTCTGACTGTACTTCCTGTCTCTTCCCAGTATATTTTCTATTCTTCAGATCAATTTCACATGTTGCCTCCGTTACGTTTTTCTTGTAATTGAACAGAAATACAGTGGAAAAACAAGCTGTATAATGCATGTTGAGGTTGAAAACACAGTCAACTGGATAGTTGTATGGTTCCCAATAACTAAAAAGCTGCAGTTTGCTGCAACAGTCGCTCCAATGCAACCAAGAGACATTAAACCCAACTGATTCAATCACAGTAATTAGAGAATAAGCTGCACACCTGCAATGTAAATATGTGTACAGTATGCCTGACGGACATAAAGGTCACCAACATGGTTGTTATCCATGTCTGTGTAACCACTGTGTGGAACTGTCTCTGATAAATACTGGAAGGTATTTCATCATTTCTATTAACAAAAGCCTAATTAAGCCGCCTCGCCATACCAGAGGAGGAAAACAGCTGCCATTTTGGGGTCACTGGAACTTTAGTATGCAGTGGCTGGTCAGAGTGAGGAAAATGTCATGCAGTTGCCAACACAGCGTAAAAAAAACAAAGCCCAGAGAGGCTAATTAACACATTTATTCTCATAACTTCCCATCACTTCCCTTTTTTCTGAGTTATTTCCCTCATGGTCTCCAGATGGAGTTTTTCCAACAGTATGGTTGCGGTCCTTATGTTTTATTAAAGGTTGTGATTTAATTATTTCTCCGTCTGCATGAGCTGAGCGCCCATCTGAAATTGATACAATGCATCATCTGACATTGGGATCATTTTCTGTGTTGATGCGACAGTGCTGTCCTCTTGCTGAAGATGATGAGGAAATATATATAACAATATGCACATGGAAGTCTTTCTTTTATGCCATTGCCCGGATACAAAATCTCTTAATTTACTGTTGTGCATCTGCTTTTACAACTCACTCATTCATCATCTAATTTTTCTGATCTAATCTGCTGTCGGGGGAAGCGCTCACATACTGTATCCACGGAAAGCTTTATAATCTGCTATTTGTGGGTGTGAATAAGCAAACTGGCTTCCTGCAGTGCACTCATACCACCACTGATTGCTTTTGCTGTCTTGTGCATGTTTGGATTGTATAGATCATAATTTGGTTTTTTTTACTTTAATACTTTTCTTTGTCTGTTTACGCCTTGCTGTGTGTTTGCTCCTCTGTGGATTGGCTTTCTTAAATATTAATATCATAAAAGATATCCAAGCTGTAATTATGGGAAGATATATGCTTGCCATTCTTGGCCATTGTCTATTTCTTTTAAATTCATAGAAGGTAGGGAAACACAAGGGGAAACACATGAGGATAGATAGAATACCATTAACACTAAATTAAATTAAAGGAGCACTCCACCAATTTTACACATTAATCGCCATGGAGAGTGCTACTTAGCCTGTGAGAACAGCTCTATAATGGCTTCTATGGCTCTGGGGACCTTTGTAAGGATCAAAAGATGAGGGCGTTTTACCCGGCATGAAGGGTCTAATGTACAGACCAGTAAGCAAAATCTGGGTGTGAAAAGTGAAGCCAATGCTGAAGTGCCTTAAACCTGCATTCTTTCTAACAGCCAGCAGGGGGCGACTCCTCTGGTTGCTATAAGAAGTCTGGTTGTATAGAAGTCTATGAGAAAATGATCCTACCATCACTTGATTTATTACCTCAGTAAACATTGTAAACATGAGTTTATGGTCTCAATTGCTAGTTTCAAGTCTTCATTAATACAGCATGATGTTCATTTAGTAAATTATGGTCCTGTTTAGAGTCAAATAGACCAGAAAGCAAGGGATGCTTTAGGGCGTGGCTACCTTGTGATTGACTGGTCGCTACCACAACATTATCCAGTCGTTAACCCTTTCACAGTGTGTTTTCAGTTCATGAAAGTTAGTTATAACCTCTTTGGTCAACTAAAAATGTGTTATTCAGCATTCGGTTGTACTTAGCTCCACCCTCTAGTGTCACTTCTGGTTGCAAAAAACCAAGATGGCTACCGCCAAAAACCAAGAGGGTGAAGGCCAAAATACCGAACTTTGGGCTTCAAAACAGCAGTCCACAAACCAATGGGTGACGTCACGGTGACTACGTCCACTTCTTATATACAGTCTATGGAAATGACACTAGTGAGTTGCATTATGGGAAATGGAGGATCCAGTGTTTCTGGAGCTTAGCCCAATGCCATGGACTAAAAATCTGGATATCTCGACCTCTGCTGCTTCGATTTCGTCCATCCTTTACTGTACATGTTTATAATAAACCTGTTGCACAGTCTCTACGCGGCACTGCTGCACCTCTTTCCAGATGCATTTCAACATGTGCTGTGTTAGGCATATCTTGGCATAATGTTTGGGACTTTTGGTATATTAGTTTCTTTTTGTAGCATTTGTTACCGATGTGTTTAGAATTTAGGTACAGATGATTTGGCCTCTTCCATAAGTCCACGTCCTTTTCCATAAGTACGTTTTTATTATTTTGGACTACCCGCTATAGGTGTCTACATTACTATAAGCCCTTAGAAAATGAGGTACAGATTCCCTGTCATCCATCTGTAACCACAGCACATTGATTTCTCTTTGTCTTCTCATTGCATTGGTATCGTATTTGACTATTGTTTTGGGATGAATACAAGCTGCACAGTAATCTTTCAGTACCTGAAGGGATGTTACATTATGAATTAGGCATCAGACATTCTCAGTATCACATCACAAACGGCCTTGTGGATTTGATTTCAATCTCAGCTCAGATTCCTTCAGCACTGTGGAAGGCTGACTGCAGATTCTACAAACACTGTGCTGCTCACATTTATTGCTTTGAATCAAACAGTTCTTGCGGCGTCGCAGAGGAAAACTTGTTTTGAGTTACAGATTGTGCAACCGTTTTTACAGCAATTTTCACAAATAGGCCGCTAAACCATACATGTGAGTTATTATTAAACACCCTAAATCCAAGTGAGCACGGCCTTTCAAAACCACCATATTGCATGCACATGATTTATAGATTTTTCCTTTAGATCCTGATAATCCAAAATTGGTTTTCTGTTTTGCATACAAAGTGGCAGATGTAAGTGAAGGTTCGGCATAACGTACAAATTATATGTAAATGTGATAAAATACCATGGATATTTAGAGCACCCACTGTAACTCACTCCTGCATCGTCTGCTTCTCTGCTCACTTTAGTCTTTACTTAAAAGTTACTGTGAGGAACTTGGTTATGAAACGGTCTCAATTTAATATGAATGCCTCTATATGACCTACATCATTAAACAAGACAATCAGAGAGAAGATTGGCCATTTCTATATAGTTACTCTTAATGCTGGTCATCGGTGCCACCAGGTTGGATTCCGTGCGAAATCGGACAATATCATGTAAGTTCACCAGAAACTTCTCCAGAGACTCCAGTGGAGCCTCCGGCAGCGAACAGCCCGCCGCGCACAGATCCAGATCCGGCTTCGCTTCCGCCTTCGTCCTGTAGTCGGAGCTCCGGTGGGAGGTGGAGAGCTCCGCGCCTGGCAGCAGCGGCTCCTCCTCTGACCAGGCAGAGCTTTTTCCTCACTGGAAGCCAACACCGACACCACGCTGCTGGAGGCCCAGGCCGTATTGTAGGGAGGCGTGGGACAGACTGTCGGACCCTGATGCAGTAAAATGAGAGTTTTTTCTAAAGGGACTCTTGTGCTCGGAAACACTACCATGTTTGTCCACAGGGGTCGCCAAAATCAACCCAAAATGAAAGTCCCTCGTAGTAGCTTTAAGTTCTTGACAGCGGCATGATTTAGCAGCTGCATGTCTTAGCACAGCGTATGACATATGGAAATGTTTATTCTATATGTTTGTGTCATGTGTTCCTGACACTGAGAAGTCATCCAGGCATGAGCAGAGTGTGTAGGTGGGAGCCTCATGCTTGGGCACCTCTCAGCTGTCAAAGAAACTGTGGAAGCATGACGTGCTGTCAAGAGATGCAGTCTAATGAAGGGATGTACTCTTGCAGCAACACAAAAGGAAAACTGACTGACTTGCTCAAGGCACAGTCTCTCTGCAGGAGAGACTGAAGACATCATGCTGGATCACGCCTAGCAAGAGAAGTAAAGGTTGCTGAAGAAAAAGTTATGCCTCGCTAACTTATTAAGATTCAAACCCACCCACACTGTGTGAGTAGAGGGAAGATTCCTGTCTGCTTTACTGATCAATAGAAATTACAAAACTTAGAAAGAAGACTTTTTTTGATTCAGTGAAATGCTGCTTCCATCTGTTTCAGATGATTGTGGAAGATTATCTTTCTTAAAATTCTGCTAATTAGTCCTTTTGCAGTTCTATGTGAATAGATTTGGCGCAATGTAGAACCTGCCGAACGGTCTGAATTAAAGGTTACCTGTGGAGTTTTACCTGTTAGTGGCACAATAGAGAGGTGCAGGGGTGACGTATTTTTGTAAGCCAATCAGGAAGTTCGCATTGCACTGGTTCCTTCGACAAAAAGCCAATGGGATTTTTCCATTGGGTTTTGGATTATTGCAGAAAATAAGCTCTGTGGCAAACACACATTTATGATACTGACAAGTTTTGTTCCAGAAGTAAATATCCACGAATGAACACCACTTCTATGACTTTTGAAGAGTGAATGCAATCGCTAGAAGTAAAAAGCTAACGTTAGCATGTGGGCTTTGCGACATCTTGCCATCGGTATCACGCTATTCAACTGATTGACAGTTGGTGGCGATAACGTACCAAGAAATGTAGCAACGTGCTAAGAAAGGAAGTCCAGATGAAGCTTGCAAGCAGGTAACATAGACTGTATAAATTATGGATGTAATCTCCGTGACGTCACCCATAGGTTTCTGAAGAGCCGCTGTGAAGCTCAAAGTGGGTGGCTTTGGGCGCCACCGTCTTGTCAGTGACGACACTCCCGGCTAATCCAAAATTGGGCAAAGAGGTGTATCGTCAGTGGAGCTGAGGCAGTCCGGGTGACGCAAATGATGAAGCCAAAAGTGTTCCTCTGATGGCACGACATTGTCTGCTGGAAGTCTTATCTTTCATACAGAACCTTCCATATATATTATCTATGGGTTGAGTCACTATACAAAAATAGCCCACATATGTTTCAGTGTGGTAGAAAAAGGCTGCAAGGAGCCTGCACGCTATGAAGGAACAGCCACATGCCCACAGTCACGTACTGTTAATGTCCGGGAAAAACCTCTCCCCATTTTTACTTTCACCCATTTTTTTAAAGTTTTTATGTGACACTTACTGGTAATGTAGATAATATACTTGAAAGTTCAGTTTATCTAAAGCCAACAGATGCCCTTTATGTCCTCGCTCAGGTCAGATTCAGTCACATTCAGCCTGCATTTGATTACTTCTCGTCAGTCCTTATCCATAAGTATATTATTGTGAGCATTAAAGGCTTCCGCCTGTATGTGATGTCCAGCCGGCACGCCACGCTTAGAGACTGTTTGAACTGAATTGCAGTATAAGCAGCACAGGGATATTACTGTGATGTAATGTGGGAGAGGATAATCAGAGGCCATGTAAGTAAAGATGTATTGATCTTTCAGTACATCAAGGTCGCTTCCTCTCTCTGTCTTTCCCTCTTTATGTGTGTGTGAAGGGGGGACTGATGCAGATGTGTGGGAACGATAGTGTACAGTACACACACCAGAGACGAAGTGTCTGTAGCTGCTGAGCTGAGGATGTTACAACTTACACTCATACTTGTACCCCTCTGATGCTCTGTACAGTAGGGGTGGGAAAAAAATTGTTTTGTTTTTTTTTTTACGATTTTGAAATCGATTTTTTTTTAATGCCAGAATCTGTATATTTGCTTCATTTGAGTCGATGCAGAGGTAGAAGGAAGTTACCGCTTTTATTGTTGTAGTCTGAGTAACTTGACGTCATATCCGTTCCGTATCCGTCAACCAAGACAAACAGCAGCTGGCTGCAGCGAGCCAAAACGAAAAAGTAGAAAACGGTGGAGGGTCTGCTTGGATATGACCTGCACCCTCATGTATTAAATCCAAAGTGGTAAACATACAGTAAAGTTTGGAAACACTTTGGGTTTCACACATTGCAGGAAAAGCAGAGCTAGACATCATGGCTAAAGCTGCATGCTAACTCTGTCATAAAACGTTATTGTACCGTAACGTGCAGGCAAGCCAGCCATCACTCTCATCTCCGTGGTCAAATGGGCCGACGCTACAACCGTAGAGCACCCAGATACTGACATTTATGTTAAATGCATTCAAACGGCCCTGATGGGGCTGACCATGGATGTATAAAGAGAACGGAGCTGATGGGAGAGCTAGCGACGGACTTGGCAAAGTTAGTGGAAGTATACACATTTGACTACGTCCGGTTTTCAAAATAAGGTTTTAATAAAGGGAACTATATACAAAATACATATATGGAAATAAGATTGATTGGATTATATTTACCAGAAGTATAAAACATTACATGTCTCTTATAAATTAAAAAGAAAATACCACTAATTTGTGAGGGAAATGTCTTTATTCTTTAATTTTTGGGGTGCTGGAAAAAAAGATGTAATAAATAATTCCTGACAATGACTGATGTATTTGACTTCAGGACATCTCTGACTACATACATGCTGAAAATCAAGCATTCTTAGTGTATTCATATAGATAATTTCCAAAGTCCCTAGAATTGTATGATTCAACTTTTTCCCATGGTCTAGTGTTAAAAAAGAATCACCATCCAAGTATCGTGATAGTACGGAATCGGGGGATAGGTGAATCATCCCAGCCCTACTGTACAGTCACAGTGAGAGAAGACAGACACCATCTACCAGAAAAAAAATGAGGGTGGCAAGATAATAAAGTTGTTGATAAACTTTGAAGCCTCTAAAGGTCATTAATTAAATGAATCACGCCTTAATGCTTGTAGATGATGCCGATCGCCAACCTGTTAACAAAAAAAGCTGCGAGTCCCGAGATGATGCATAAATCAGTGCTTCACAGCCTCTCCCACAACTTTGCTCTGTGAACCCTGTAACCCAGCAAGCTTGCGCAGATATGTATGTGTGTATATATGTGTGTGTGTGTGTGTGTGAAAAAAGAGCAGGATCAGTGCTTCCACATGAAGGCTCCCCCTCCCCGAGCCTCTGCTAGAGAAGAGCCAGCCTTGCATCTGTGCGGAATAATAAAATTGTGTCAAAAAGTGCAGGCAAATATTTCTGTACACTCTCTGTGGGGAACGGAGCTCCGACAGCCGCAGCAATCTCTTGTTTTTTCTTCTCCTCAACGTCTTTTCTTCATGTTTCCACTGTCCTCTGGTTTCTCTGCACAGATTTAAATGTCATATCGTACTATTTTCCTTCTCTAAGAACGGTCTCATTCTTTCTTATTGCTCCATTTTGTCTTGTTAATACAATGACCCCACAGAAAACCGCTATCACACACACACACACACACACACACACACACACACACCTTTACCAGGCCTCTCAGGAGAGAACCAGAGAGCCCCCTCTTGCACAGCAACATCAATAATAGAACCGAAGCACCCCTCCACCACTTGCTTCTAAAAATAGACCTCATTTTTTGTTTAATATTTCATTTGCCCCTTCTATCTCTCTATCTCTTTTCCCTTTTCTCTATTCATTGTCTTTAAATAGGTGATGAGGAAAGATGTCAACAGATGAGTCTACGCTTCCACTTTCCCACTTACTTCCCATCAAGTATTCTGTCTTCCCCCAAACTCCACAAACCCCATTTCTTCAAAACACCGTCTACAGGGCCAAGTTGTACCTTTCCTCAGGGCCTATAGTATGTCTCACACCCCGTTTCCACATAGCTCTGTGTACGAGTCACCCGGTAGTCCATTCATTCCTATGGGAACCTCCGTGATCTCCGATGTATTTGCAAAACTCCTTCCGTTTCTTTTTTACATATTTTTTGGTCAGGAATTTTCTTGAGTATGTTAAAAAATCTGTACTTTTGCGGCAATCATGCTGGAACCGGTTAATACCTGTGACTACTTCATTCGTTTGGGTATCAATGCTGATTGTAACCTTTCTCACTGAAGACAAAAAACAGATGTTAGTGGGTGTTAGTGGGTTTTTTGTCCAGTGGAAAATGGGCTATAGTGTTGTCTTTCCACATGAGATCAAAAAATTAGAAAAGTGTATTTTGTTACTGACTAATATCATTAAAATCATTTCAGAATTAGAAATAAGACACCCCAAGCATCAGTGAGCCAGCAGTAGGCGTAGAAAGGTAATAACAGCAGAGAAATAGGATCGCTTAAATATAATTTGTATTGTATTAACTGTGATATTTTGTTTGATCTGCTGCTGGATTTAAATATCTTTGTGCGATACAAGAGTCCCATTAAAATATCACTCTGTGAGCTTTAATCCATCATCGGCGAGGCCGATTCAAGCAGAAGGGCAATGCTTACTGAGACGTGTGTATCCATTCAAACCAAAGTCAATCGTGCATCACACATTTCTCGTAAACAGTTCTCTTCTCGCTGAGCAAATAGAAGTTACCTCTCACGTGGGAAGTGATTTTCAGAGGTGGATGAGTGCATCTTACCCGCAGCTGCTGCTGCTGCTTCTGCTCTTGCTGCTGTGTTTTTACTTTTGCAGTTGATGTTGTGTTCAGGCTGCTAAAGTCTCCTGACCCCACCTTAGTCTGGAGGAGAGGACGGAGGGGAGGATGGAGGAGAGGAGCGCTCTGCTGAGAGTTGACTTAGTGTTTGTTATATAATGTGTCCTAATGGAGCACATAGGTACCTGCTGATGGGCAAGATAGTGCTGATGCTGGACTCGGTGCTGCTTACCCATCACTGCCTTCATTTGTGATTTACGTCTCTTCATCTCTGCAGGTTCCTATCTAATAAGCAGCTTTTGTACCAATACATAAAAGCACTTGACAGAATAATTAAACCAGCAGGAAACATCATAAAATATAATTTCAGTGACCTTTCATTTCTTTTTCAACACAACGAAGAATGGCATTTTTGACTATTTTAGTAGCATTACAGCTCAGCGCTCCCTTTGCTCATCATTCATGTCCTTTTAGCTCTTCGCTCCGATACATTAACTTCAAACAACAGTAAACAGTGGATTCATTCTCATTGTTTTAGCCTCGTAAATCATTCCAGGTTCTTGTCTTAAGATGTTCGCAAACATATTTTCACAGGCACAGTGTAATGAGGTGTGCAAATTGGTTTTGGCAGGCAGGATTACGGTGGTGTTTGTACAAGGCCGCTGTATCAGCGCAGGGTTTACCTGAACAACAGCTCACTGTAATGATGATGGAGTTTATTTTATTATCAAATACGGTTTGGGTCATGTTTACAATGAAATGCTTTGCTGAATCCTAAATTAGGCCGTGGCAGAAAGTACATGGTGAGATTTGTTATGTAATTGCATCGGTGTGCACAACGTTGCAGTGTAATTCTTCACTGAAATCAAGCACTGCATCGTTTATGAGAAATACCCAAGTTTGCTCGTGCTAAAAAAAATACAAATTCTTTAAGAAAATGAAGCTTTTCCAGCCAGCATTTCTGATATATAAATATCACTGATACAGCTACAGAATCGTGATGCCGGTGGGGGCTTTTCAGAAGCACTGGATCCAGTAACCATCTACCTACTTTAAAATCAATCACAGCACAAAGCCCTCTGCTCTCAGAAGACTCAACTTCTCACTCAAGCTTTCTTTTCTCTCTGACTAACCTCAGAGAGATCTGCCTGTTAGAAAGGGAAAAGTTTGAACACCGTTTTAAAAATGGCAGAATTATATTGCCTGTTGAAGTACATCAAAGTCAGACTGAAACTTTCTGACAGCAGTTTGTACAGTAACTGAACTTGTGGTAATGGATACTCCTCTTAACATGATGCCATGCTCCGTTGTGTGCTATGCGTCATAGGCACGAGAGTGGGCGAAGCCGTGCTTTCCCTTCAGCCTTCATATCGTATCACGTCAGCAACGTCTTTTAAAGTTTTGTTTCTGCAGTCAGTTGTAAATAACTGATTCGTGTACAGTGACTTCTTTTAGATGCCTTTGAGCTGTGGAGTAAAAACATCCAAGTAGAGCAAGTTCAATTAATTTGCTGTTTGCACAGCTCAGTGAATTGCTTGTCATGCTTCTTTAACTCTTTATGTACTGCGAGTAGAGACTGCAAACTTAAAACAAATAATGCAAAAATATGTTACCAACATAGAGACATGCAGACAATACAGTGACTTATTATGACTGTGTGCCTAACCCCGTCTCCTGAAATAGCTGTTTATTTACTACTAATTTGCAACAGCAAACCTGAGTCTCCATTGTCTTAATCCTGTATATATACAACTACCATCTAACTCAGTGATTCTCAAACTTTTTCTCTCTTTCTTTTTCTGTCATTCCCGTTATCACCCTAAAAAATGGGGAAAATATGATTTAGGGTTATTGTAGATATATAAAAGTAATTTATGGTGCTGTTAGATTTCTGCTAGAAAAAGGTTTTTGACTGCAGTAAGAATTTTGTTTTTGAAAGGCTAAATGCCAACAAACATGGACTGATGCAGAATAATTCGTTAGATAAAAGCATTTTGAAAATGATTACATCTATCTTTTTTCAATAAATTTTGACTTTTGGTACTGAAGCAATTACAGAGACAGAGTGAGCGCTGTGTTGCCTCCACACCCCCATTAGGGGGGCGCGCCATGCATTTTAGGGAACCACTGATCTAACCCAACCACCAATTGTGTGCAGTACAAGAATTTAAAGCTTCCTGAACTGGAAAAAAAAGTTCAGCAAAACAATTAAAGCTGCAGTGGATAGAAATGGAGGAAAAATTATTAAAAAAAGTTATTTTTACAAAACGGTCACTATATCTTGACAGTAGAGCATGAGACAGGTAATCTGAAAAAAATCTTGTGCCCTCCGGTGTCTTCCGGGGCTCCTAATGGCATCTGCAAGATTTCACAGACCGGAGGACAACAACCAATCAGAGCCAAGCTGGAGCCTGCCGTCTCTGAGCAGCTGTCAATCACTCGCAAACTCTGACCAAATTGTCAACCTTGGCAGCGCTGATGAAATCTGAATCAATATTCTGCTACTGTAATGCCTATTTCTCACCTCAAATGTTTTCAGAAACATCTTGTAGTGTACTGTTTATCTGTAAAATGAGAAAGTTTTGGACCTGGCAGCCATGTTGAGATCAGTTGAGAAAATACCAAGCACCGCCCACCAGCCGGAGCACAGCCAATAGGAACGCTCAATAGGAACTCTCTCTCTGAAATGACCTGTGATTGGCCAAAGTCTCCCGTCAAGGGTTCAATTTTTTAAAGCCTGAAAACAGAGCCATGAGGAGGTGCAGAAGTCTAGTCATCTCTCAGAACACTTGAATTACAATATGCTTAAAAGGTTATTATGGATTTTTTTGCCCAATGATGCCAAAAACATTCTGCCTACTGCAGATTTAAGTGGTATATAAATGTCTTTTTTATGAGACAAGTTTGGTGTGACACGGTTTTCCCTAATGAATCCTCCTCCCCTCATTATTGAACCCTGTGTCTTCTCTGTGTCCTAGTTATCTCCGGAGGTGGGTGGGAGACACAAAGAAAGTGAGAGACAGCAGACCTTCGACACAGGACATCTATCGTCAGCCGGGACCAGGACACACACGTTTCTCCAGTGATCGATGGAGACAACAGTGGTAATGGCCTTAACAGCCGAGCAAGGAGGGCGATCAGTGGCCATCGATCCGAGCAGCCGGGGGAACCTGTGTACGTCCGAGTCAAAGGTAATGTTTCACTGATTTCTGGGACCCCGTGTGGTCAGTAGGAAATAGCAAAGTATCACTCTAGGCCAGTCGGCGCTCTCTCAGTGCTGGGCACCCTCAATTATTTACTTCCCCTATCTTGTCCCCCTACCTTCCCTCTTCCTTCCCTCCCTCTTTAACCCCATGTCCGATCAACTGGGGCCAAGCATTGTTCATGATGTTTCTGCTTGTCCATTCAATTTTCCACTGTGGGCACAATCGTCTGCAGCAGTGTGTGGATGTAAACACAGGAGTTAGATTCCATCAGTATGCTGCCTACTTGTTTCAGGCTTTGCTTTGTACATTTGCTCAACAAGAACTTCAATTACATCAGTGAGTTCAGAGAGACGCCGGCTGACGGTTTGTTGCTACACACAAGGAATTTCATCACTGAGAGTTCTTGGATGTTTATGCTTAGGTGAATGCTAAAAGCCGTTCTCTCCCGGTAGATTTGACAGGGCATTGCCATATTCTCCAGTAGTGCATCTTTACAAACGACCTGCGGGTACTCTGCATGCACATAAAACACTGCCTCTATATTTACCCTTTAAAAGCCCTGCTCGTTCTGCATTCAGGATGCTTTTGGAATAGATGTAGAGCAGGCAACACAGCATCTCCTTTTAAAGTGGACAAAATGTACTTTGCCATTTCGGAATATCGGTGCACCCAAAGGATGTTGATGCCTTCCTGTTACCAAAGCATTTGATAACTAGGACAGCAGTGATTACTGACATACTCTGGCACTCAGTACAGATGAGTTTACATAACTCAGGCTCTGAGTGTGAAGAGAATATGCCTCTTTTTAACTCAAACCATTTGCTAGCCGATGTAAAAACACTAGTTTTATTTTATTAGCTTCAGTAAGGCTGATTTAATGTAGCTCTCTGCACCAAATACTTCATTTTACAGCGCTACGGTCTATTGATGTCACTTTGGCTTTGTGTAAGACAGGCCGTCTATTGAACTCAAGTATTTCAACAGGAATATAGAAGGTCTCTGAGGCTCTGCCTACACTGGAGACACACCTCAGAGCTCAGCAGCTGTCAATTCAAACTCGATGTGCCTCACAGGTGCCAGCTCCGCTCTGCCTCTCATAAGTCTTTGTGCATCGATGAAAGCGAACCGCCTGCCTGGGATTCAAAATGCAATACTGCACATTTCTGCAAAGTCAAACTGACCAGTCTCTCAACTTATTGAAGGTTCAATATTGTCAGAGGGCTGAGCTGGCACTAAAAACCCTGCAGCGTGAGTGCGTGTGAATGCTGGCGTGAGATGGTCAGGAAGCAGTGTTGCGGCAAAATGAACACAACGCCACTTAGTGTACCTTCAGTTGCGTGCGCAGCGTCGGTCGCTGTGTTTTGTCATAGACTGGTGGATCCATGCGTGGCAGCCACTCACCTCTGCCATCTGTCCTTTTTGAAGTGATGGAGTGGTGTCGTGGAGTTTGCCACTGATCATTTTCAACGACTCTGCACAAAATACTTTATTTTACACCGCTATAGTCTACTGATGTCACATCGGCTTTGTGTAAGACAGGCCATCTATTGAACTTGAATATTTCGACATTGTGCATTCTTTGGTTTATGACTAATTACATGTAAAACGAATGACAGTCCCATCAGCCTCAACTGTACTTTGAGTTAAGTAGTCTTTAGCAAATGCTAGCATGCTGACACGCTAAACTAAATACAACTACACCTGCTTAACATCACATATTAGCGTTGTCATTGTGAGCATGTTAGCATGCTGACGTTGGCATTTAGCTGCAAGCAGCCTTATAGTAGCCTTGCACGGCAGCTGGATTCTCAACGATGCCACAAGATCACGCGAGAATCGCAGGATCAAATGTCACATGAAAATCCATCTTGTCAGGCTCCAAGTTATGCATTTGTGTCCGGCTAACCAAAGCACGGACCAATCAGCGTCGTGTGAGGAGCTACTGCAGCTACAGGCGTGGCTTAGGTGTGTGAGACCATAGTGAGAGGCGACTGCTCGTTCAAAACAACAATGGCAGCCCCTGAAGAGGTTAGCATAGATGTTGCAATATCATCAGTCATTTCAGAACTGGGAAGTATTTCTTCACTGAAAGAAGAGCAAAGTACAGCACTGAAGGCAATCAGTTAGTTTCGCTTGTTAGTTTGATTGACAGATGGTTCATCCAATTACCTGCCAATATTTCTTTGAAAGTGCCCAGTTTCCAATGTCAGCTTCTCAGATGGTTTTGTGTAATAAACCATCTGACAGGGTCAGGTTAGCCTCATGGAGCTGCTAGCATAACTTTAGACTTATTGGGGTCCTATCTTGCACCCTGTATAAAGCAGCGCACAGCGCAGCACAGCTGTCATTTCTAGTTTCAGACCGACGCAGTTGTCATTTTCACGCTCAGCACCCTCGTTTTTTAAGTAGCAAATGTACTTGCTCCCATCTGTGCACCCACGGGTGTGTTGGTCTTAAAATTAGGTGTGGTCAAACACATTGTTGGCGCTTTGCTATTTTGAGGCAGCAGAAAGCGACTGTGCAGTATTTTCCTGCTATTTAAAGGGCGTATTATTAAGATAGTAAGATGTGCCTACATAGGCGGTCTCACAACCAAAATTTTGAGCGTCAAACACTTCATTTCCTGCATTCTGGTGAATTTTTATAAACCAATTTATGGTGGAAATGTTTTTATTTATCTTAAAGAAAATACAATGTCCCCACACATGCTTTTTCTAACACAATGTGTCATGATTCAGTCCATGAGTGCTGTTTTGCCATGCTCGCCCTATTGGTACCAAAGTCTGGCACGATGACATAATGACCCTTCCTTCTTTTATATATTCCTTGGTTTAAACACAGTATTTTTGCACAGTTGCAGATAAAGATTAGGCTACTATTTTAGTATTATATCATTTGTAGAATTACATTCCAGTGGTGGCTGCGTAGGATTGTTTCTGACTTCTGTGATCCAAACATTTTTAATAACTCCAGAGCGTTGTAAAGTTCAAAAGTTAAAATTTATCGAAAAAATATAGATGTAATCATTTCCAAAATTCACAACATGTTTTTGTCTAACAAAATATTCTGCTTCAATCTATATTTGTTGGCATTTAGCCTTTAAAAAATGACATTTTCACGCAGAAAATCACTTGCTTCTCGAATTTGCCGAATCTGCCATTTAAATAGCAATGCTCCAGGTGCAGGTGCGCCAGGCTTTTAAAGAAAATGGGAGATGACATTCTGATTGGTTTAATTCATGTTACGCCCAAAACACACCTATTATTAATTAAGAGACTAAATACAACCCTTTTACCCAGATTATGCGCTGTTTAACTAGCAAAAGTGGAGTTGGACACGCCCTAAATGCACCTGTGCCATGCACTTTAGACCATGTGCTTATTAAATAGGGCCCTTGGTCTTGTTTAAACAACAACATTCCTTCCTGCCTCCCTTTTTTGTTACTCCATGTTATGCAACTATGTAATGATTGATTTTTATTGGTCCAAACCAATTTGTGTTTAAACAAGGACCATGTTTTCATTAGGGCTAAGAAGTTAGTGAGTTGCCTAACTGTACAAAAAGTTTTACCGCGATATTAGCATTGATTTAAAGATATTAGGGTCACTTTTTTTTTAAATTATTGATATTAGAACACAGCTCCCATAGAGTTTACTTTAGAACAACAATGAACAATATTAGCATAGTGTTCTCAGCGCCTGTTGAAAGTTGTCCACCCATAAAAGTTTTGTTCCTGATGAATCACGTTTGCTGCAAATACAAGTAAACAAGCTGGCAGGAATAAGACAAATGTGTGAGGTCCTGAAAAGTTTAAAAGTTTCATCAACACAGTCATTTTTCTCCCCACTACCCTGAGCAACATTTCAGCTCTGTGCTATCGTGACTCACTGTGTGTCTGTGTGAGCGGGCATCAGTGTGTGCTATTTAAGGCTGTGTGGTCCCAGTGCATGGCCCGCTGTGTCTGTCTGATCTCTGGTGGGAGAGGTAGCTCTGACTGAGTGGTCATGACCCTCCCACATAGTGGTGAGTGTGTGGTGGAAGGAGATGCAGACTGAATGGCACTGAGCACAATGCCCACTCTTTAATATCAGCAGCTAATGCATCTGTGATGGAAACACCTGCTGGGGGACGCTTTCATCTCGTGTCCCGAAAATGATCCTGCGTCATTGTCCGTATCTGTCTGTTTGATGGTTACTATATAAAAAAGGGGTGTCTTTTGAATAGCAGCACAACTGTAATGCACTGAAATCTTTCCTTAATGGCCTCTTAAACATTTTATAGCAGTTAAAGAGGCGGAAATGGCATTTTTTATGTCTCCGCGCTGGCGACAGACGCGGCCGGAGGCATTATGTTTTTCGGGTTGTCTGTAGGTACGTCCGACCCATTCTTGTGAACGGGATATCTCAGGAACACCTGGAGGGAATTTCTTCAAATTTAGCACAAACGTCCACTTGGACTCAAGGATGAACTGATTTGATTTTGGTGGTCAAAGGTTACTGTGACCTCACGTCCGTCCCATTCTCTTAAACGTGATATCTCAGGAACGCTGTAGAAGCCAATTGAGTTTGAGTGTCGCTCCTGGGCTCAGGTATATCGGTAAGGAAAGTCTCTGATGTCATCAGGAGTTTGACCGCGGAAAGGGCAAAGTGTTTTTGACCGATGTAGCACTGAACAGTTTGTTTGTCATGCTCTAAGACTTTTGTGTGTTCGGTTATCGGCAGGGTTTGAAATTAACTTTTTTTGGCCCACCTGCCACTGTGGCTGGTGGATTACAAAATCAAGCAGCCACTCAATAGATTACCATTGTTTTTGTTAGCCAGTGAATGAAGCAAATCTAGCAGCAACTTGAAATTTTTCCCAGCATTGGTGGCTGATGCTAATATCCAACCCCGGTTATCGGTGGAAAATGGAAATGGAGTTTGTTCACGTTTATGCACGGCAAAGCCAATAAAAGGATTGTGATTCTACAACCGAAGAACATGTCTGCAGATTCTGTAAGGAACGCAACACACAGCAAATGGTAGCGTATGGTAGGCTAACAACTAGCGAAGCGCGTCAACCAGGTCACTCCTGGGTAAATACATCTCAGTATCTTACAGTCATAGACTGAGCTCCTTTTTTCTAATTTGGCACAAATGTCCACTTGAACTCAAGGATGAGCTGATTAGATTTCGGTGGTCAAAGGTCACTCTGACCTCACAAAACACGTTTTTTGCCATACCTCAGGAATTCACATGCTAATTATGACACTTTCACTCAAAAGTCTAATAGGATAAAATGATGAAGTGATTACATTTTGGACATGGATGTAAACTGCAACTTGACTGGTTTGCGGAGGCATACAACCACTAATACTAGTTTTGTTTTCAAGTGCAGAGAGAATCTTTAACAGCTGTTAAAGTGACACACTGTGTGCACTGTTGGACAAACTGCTCTGCTCTAACCTGACTTTCTCCATCCCCACTAACTCCTGACCTCTCTCAGCTTATCGATTTGTGTTCTGCTCCTGCTGCTTTGTTTATCTGACCCAAGCTCGGCTCGAATCTATCAGGGAAGACTTCACTCCACTCTCTGCTCTTGTTTCAAATGGACAGGGCATTAGAGATCCCTTTCATGGCCACCGCAAATTGCCAATTTGCAACGTAAAAGACACCCGAGGTAATCTATCAATCTTGACTCCGCTGTGGAAGTGGAAAAGCTGTGAGCTTCGCTTCTTTATCATCACGATTTTTGGTCTACAACATCCAGTGCCTCAAATAATGAGCAAGTTGCTCTCAGTGTTTTATCATCATCAGTGATTATTGGCATGTTGGCAGCGGAGATCGTGCCCGGTTTGATGGAGCTACTGAGAGGAGCTGAGCTTGCATAATGGAGGGTATTAGATTTTTAATTGTGACCTTTTATCTTTCCTCTGTCTTTAAAGGTCATTCTCTCATTGGACAGAACATGTTTCTGACTTTGTGGCGTGGATTTCAGACTGTCAAATCCAGCATGTTCCTATGCACCTCATATGGCAGCACAGAGCAAAGTGTCCTTGAAACATATGCTCTATCTCTAATTAAATAGGAGCTCAAGAAAGTCCCAAAGTAGCCCAAAGCATATACCCTTAATTAAAGAAAACAGTCCTCATGTTCATTTGAGTGGTTGTCAATGCCACACTTATTACCCAAGTTAAGACATATTAATTACCACTGTGAGTCTACCATCTTCTACTGTGACATCCATATACTACGTTAAAAAATTAAATATTGTCAAGTTATTATTGTTCATGTGACGTGTTGCATTGTGCCTAAAGAAAGAAAGTGAGGCACAAGGCAATATTTGGGGGAGATGCATAACAAAATAGAGGCAGATATGATGAAATCATCCGAGATGTTTTCACTCTTAAAGAGGACCTATTGTGCTTTTCTTAAGGTGCATGCTTGTATTTTGGGTTTCTACCAAAACATGTTTACATACCCGCCCCCACTCCCGAAAAGCCCAGTCTGCTCTGATTGGTTAGCTGGTCCACTCTGTTGTGATTGGTCACCCGGAGCAAACTCTTCGGACTCCGCTCTAACTAGCTTTGTTTGAGGGCGTGTGTCAAACTAGCTGCTAGGCAGGTATTACGCAAACGTGTTACTTGGTGACATCACAGCGTTACGGAAGAAAAGGCGGTACTTAAAGCGAGGCGTTTCAGGCAGTTTATCAGCAGTGTTTTTGTGGGGGAGAGTAACTCCCTTTGGCTTGAATTTTGGGTTTTATAACTTTGCAGACTTTTTACATGCACAAAAAACTGTATAACACACTAAAGGAAAGGGAAAAAGAACAAAAGCATAATAAGGACCTCTTTAAGGTGTGTTAAGACAGAACGTGAGGGGAATTTTAGCTGCGGTGCAATTGAATGTAGAGTGACAAAGAAACAGGAGAGACTGGATGGAAATAACAGAAGAACCAGAGTTTATGTTGAGTTTGAACTCAGTCAGAGGCTGAGCTGAATGCCTGCTGCGTTACACCAGCCGTCAAATTTGTACAAATAACGTACCTGAAAAATGGATAGTATGCAGCTTCAGTAATCATTCAAAAGTTGTTTACAGTTTGCTGTTCCGTAAAGTACTTTTTGCTGCAGCCCAGCGTTTTCCCGTGATTGTTTTTGAGGGCATCTGTGGAAAGTTTTCTTGGAATTGCAGAAAAAGATGTGGAGTCTCTGATTGGAACAGCAAGGAACTTTGGTACAAAGCGAGGCACCCTAGATGCATGTTGTTAACCCAGATCTTCACTAAATCAATACTGGGGGTTGGACTTCACACGTCTCCTCTTCCACACTGACAGGCTACCTGAGCTCGACACAGTTTCTTTTTCTCCATGTGGGAATCCTACACTTTGGCTGCATCTGATAACACAAAGGCATTAACCCTTAAAACAGCCTTTCTGTTATCGGGCAGCCCATTTACCTTGACTTGAACTGGTACGTTTGTGTGTCCATAATAAAAAGCTCTCATTTATCTCTCCAGCAGTTCCCATCAGCTGCTGCACACTATGTCAAAAATGGTGTTTTTTTTTTTATAAATGTAACAATGTGAAAGACTATTTTTCTGGATCACCAGCAGCTTTACAGCCTCAAAGAATCCACTTGTCTTACCACGCAGAGGTATAAAGGATTGGCCTTGTAGGCAGAACACATCGATACAAACCACAGAGCTGATCCAACATGATGCCATGTGCACGGTGAGCAAAATTTGATACAAGCAAATCCATTAAAAATTGACTAAATGTCGTCAATAAAACCCGTAGAGGCCGTCTGCAGACCTTGCAACAAGACCAGAACCAAAACGTCTCCCAGCGAACCTCAACCACGGACAAGAGTAACACCACTGCTGAGGTTTTTGACTTTACTATTCAGAGTATCTTCTAAATCAAGTGAAACATTCTGTGGTAGACGCATCTGCATTTATACAAGTTTGAGCCGTGTGTTTTCACATCAACATGCACCATCCTTCTGTTTATTCATGAGTTTATATTTCCTTCCAGAGAGGGGGGGAAAAAAAAGTCGAGTTTTCCCAGAAGAGGTGGAAAGAGTTACACACACACACAAAAATCTAGTTTACAGTGAGAACTGGCAGATTATCTCTATCTCTCTCTTACTCTTCATCACTGCAAGGCTGCGTCCATCCAACTTTGGAGGACAGTGCAGTGTTATTAGTAAAGGGCTTTCCTCATCACCACAGCTGTGTGTGGGTTGTGCACTGTTGATCCTCTGAGATGCAGTCGAGCGGACGCCTCTCCGTCACCTTTTATCTGCGCTTCCCATGCAGCTGGAGGCAGAACAAATGGGCGCAAAAACTTCCAGCCGGTGGGTGATATCATTAGTTGGAAACTTGAGAAAAGCGCTAGCGTGGCATTTGACTCACTGTGTATTGCTAGTGAAGTTTATGTTTGCACATCAGATGACAAATTCTACAACACGATTTAAATCCACCCACAGCTCAAGTCACCCATACTGCTTTCACAGTGTGACGGTGTACAGTCATTGTTTAGAAAAATCTCTCTGTCTTTCTTTAGAATTTAATTATTTAGCAACCAAATGTCTTCATCTATTTGTATATGAAGCATGACATTTAGGGTATAGTATTTTTCTCTTTTAAGCATCACTGTTATTTAGTTTTTCTAGTCTTATTCAAAGCTCTCGGCTGGCCCTGCATTGCAGTGGCGAAAGGGAAGAAGAAGCATTTCTTCTCTGTAACCAGGCTCTTATTCTGAAAATCAAACATTCACATGGATAAGAACGGCAGCAAGAAATGATGGGACACTTGCACACAGTGTACACATTAATTAATGATTCCTGCTTTCATGTGCTGCCTGAAGGCGGTTTCATTATGTGACTCTTTTTCTTCCATCATAAACCCTTAATGTACCCACTAGAACAAACCCAGCCAGATGTTTTGTGTGTTTTAGAAAATCTCCAGTACTTTTGTTCCAGACCTCTGACCTTTATGTAAAATTCCTATGTGGACCATAATTTGTTATTTTTTTAATTGGTTAACCCATCCATCCAGTCATCCCTCCATTTTTTCTGCTGCATATCCATGCATGGTCATGTTTAATGATTAATTAATGATATTATCTTAACTTACAGTTAAGTGCTGACAAAACTGTGATATAAATGTCAATATCTTCATGCTCTCGGTAAATAATTCTCGGGCTTCTCATCCGTGCTGGGTTTCATTCATATCTCTCAGGTGTGATCGTTAAACGGGTATTAGATTGCATTCAATCTGCTATTAAAACCATCTGAAAAAAGAACTCTGAAACGCTGCTTTCAGTCTTCGGTCTTGTGCAGCACCAGGTGTGTGTTAGTGTGCCAGATGTTAGTGATGGCGTGACGTAGAGGACAGGAGGCCCGTGACCTTTGCCACAGCCCAGATACCAGATGCTGGTGTCACGTGGTAGCGGCCAGCTGGAGGGATCAATGGCCTACATTGCAGCTGGTCAGATGGGAAGGCTTAACACGGTCCAGCAATTAACCTGCAAAATGTAGCAGAGATCAGAGATGACTCCACTCATTGTTTCTACCGATTTCATTCATCTCTCGTGGGTGTTTGAAAAGTCCTCCAAATTATAGAGGAGAATGGGTTGTTTGGTCCGTGCCTGTTTTCTGAGCTGCCAGGACGACAGCCCCGTTTCAAAAATAGAACTGTTTTCTGATCTTTCACAGTTCTGGTTCAGGTTTTGATTCAGCCCATTTGCACATGTAATAAGAATGCCGTTCTTGCTATCAGCGTGTCATTTGTAAGCTAGTGAGTAGTAGAATAAAAAGTGAGAAAGACTGACTTATGGTGGTGTGGGAGGGATGGGAGGTGGATGGGTTTAACAAACACGGGACTTTCAACCAGACGACCGGTGTTGGAGACTGATGTTTTGTCCCAACGTGTTGTTGAGTTATTTAACGGTGCGGGGCGGTGATCAAGTAATGTAATTGGTTTATGCACGAACACCGTGTTACACCAGTAACACCGACTACCGCGGCAAGCCTAGAGACGACATGCAGCAAAGGGCCGTGGGTTGGATTCCAAACCACGGCCCCGCTTTGATAAGGACTCAGCCTTGGTACACGGGGCTCCCACCCTACCAGGTGAGCTACCGGGGTGCCCCCTGTTGTTGAGTTATTTTGAAGTTAAGTTAAGTACGTTTGTAACGTGTTTTCCTTACGTCTATTATGTTTTATTTTACTTAGTTTACGTGCTTATTTTAAGCCTAACATGATGTTTTTCTTACTGCAGACGTTAGCGTAGTTTTGTTGCGAGGCGTAAAAATGACACGTGAAAAGAGGCGTACAAATGATACACGAAAAGGCTAAAATGTGTTCTCTTGATATGTGGAATATCCTTGCAATACACTATTTACTGTATACACAATGATACATTTATAGATCAGTATTGTGCGACTAACGTAGGACGACATTGCTTCTAGATAATGAGCCCTCGTCTGACTTCAGATGGGCCCCGTGGAAGACTATAGATATATAGTGAATACTAACAAGTTGGGCTAATGATTGTATTTCTTATCATTCATTACTGAGGCAGAGGGTAAAAAAGGTCAAAAGTGTCATGGAGGTAAATTTGATCTTGTCTGTTTACACCACTATGACACCATTTTATATAAGACTCCAACTGGGGCAACGAACCCTGTCGAGGTGTGGCATTGCAGGTCTGTAGTTCAGCTATGATGTGTTGCTATAGAAGCTCCTTCTCACTCTGTAGCCTATTCTGAGTTTTCTAAAGAGAGGGATCAATCAATGCTGTCTGCCAGCGAGCCCACTGCAGGTCTTCATGTGGAGGATGTGGGTGTCACAGTGAAATGCTCACTCTCACCCACTAGTGTGCGTATCAACTTGACTCATTCTTATAACACCGCTCTCCTCCTCCTATCTGCATAGGAGCCAGATAGGCTGAGAGAAAAGCTCACTGCACCGCAACTGACTCACAAGACGAACTCGGGTTGTTGTCTTCTGCTCAAACTTAATCACCAGAATCTGCACATTTTCACGCTTCTCCTCTGCTCTTTCAAAGCTGTATGCGCATATCAATGATCACATTTACCACTGTCATAGTAATACACTGTCCTGAGTCATGTGATGGCAATCTGTGCTGCCAGTTTTTGTTCTGTGGTGTGTTTCTTTCAAAGTGATTTCGCAGTAGAGCAAAGCCTGCGGATTGATAATTCACCGTGAGTTTGACAGCCGTGTGGCCAGACAGAGACACCACAAAACCTCATGTATATCTTTTTATTCCTGCAGCAACTACAGCTGTCGGCCTTTCCCACCGAATTATCAATCAATTCGCCCGCTGATAAAAAATTCATTTCGTTATTTAAGATCGGCTGTTTTTTCTCCTCCCTCTCTTATTGTGGAGGCAGTGTGTAAATCATTACAGGAGAGTGAGAAAAACAGAGAGGTTCAGGGAAAAGTGAGAGAAAGAAAAAGGGGGTGACATTCACCAGTGGGAGGAAAAAAAATGAAATTGAAGAATTGATGGGAGAGAGGCTGAGATGGGGAGAAGGTCAAGGGGGATGAGGGTCCGCTGCTCCACAAATTACAGCTCAGCTAGTCGTTGGCGTTTCCCGATAATTTGCAGCCCCGAGGGGAGAAGGAGATCAGTAGTGATTGTAGAGGATAGATATGAGGAGGGGGGGGAGAAATACGTATATTGCTATGGACTTTTTTCTGGGTTGCAGTGGCAGATCTATAAAGAGAGTGCTTAAGGGAGGAAGGGCCAGGGTCAGAGCCGTCAGATGATCGTGGGAGGAGATGGTCGACCATCTCACACACACACGCGGAGTTCAAAATACATGGAGATTATACCGGATCAGCATAAATGGAAATAAGAGAAATAGGAGTTTTTTTTTCTTTGACACTTTTGGACATCAATGTGGGGTTGGTTTGTGGCTACATAGTGATATATCTTAGTTGTTTTACATATCTTTACATATATATTTAACATTTATTTACTGCTGTAGTTATTAACTCCTCGATTTATTGGTTTCACTCAGACGTTCATCCACATAAAAAAATGCAACAACTCTGTGCAGCTCTTTAACCATAACTGCTATATTTTATATAATTAGAAAAGGTATCAATATCAAGGTTGCCCTTATATTATTCATATATATATATATTAGGGCTGTCAAAGTTAACGCGATAATAACGCGTTAACACAAATTAGTTGTAACGCCATTAATTTCTTTAATGTGTTAACCTAACATATGATTTTTAGGTTGTAGCGGGCTCAGTTTTAAAGATAGTGTGAAGACACCGGCATCATATGAAACTAGAAAACATAAGAAATCCATTGGTACCAACCATGTCATACTAACTTGTCACTAAATCTTGGCAAGGAAAAACTGTTAAGTCCATTTTCAAAGGGGTTCCTTGACCTCTGATCTCAAGATGTGTGAATGTAAATGGGTTCTATGGGTACCCACGAGTCTCCCCTTTACAGACATGCCCACTTTATGATAATCACATGCAGTTTGGGGCAAGTCATAGTCAAGTCAGCACACTGACACACTGACAGCTGTTGTTGCCTGTTGGGCTGCAGTTTGCCATGTTATGATTTGAGTATATATTTTTTATGCTAAATGCAGTACCTGTGAGGGTTTCTGGACAATATTTGTCATTGATTTTTGTTGTTAATTGATTTCCAATAATAAATATATACATAAGTTTGCATAAAGCAGCATATTTTCCCACTCCCATGTTGATAAGAGTATTAAATACTTGACAAATCTCCCTTTTAAGGTACATTTTGAACAGATAAAAAACGTGTTATTAATTTGCAATTAATGATTAAATATTTTAATCCCAATTTACAGCCCTAATAATATATTTATATATACTGTATAAATATCAGGGATGGGTCATGATTTTAGATTTTTCAAATAGTCGTTAAATTATGAAAAAAAACTACTATTCGTCCCGTCTTAAAAAATATATATTTTCTCTTGTTTGCGCCGATAGTAGCGTTACTGCCGGTAAAACGTGTGGCACGTTCAGTTCAGCTCTTTTCTGTCAGCGCAGGTGTGTGTGTGTGTGTGTGTGTGTGTGTGTGTGTGTGTGTGTGTGTGTGTGTGTGTGTGTGTGTGTGTGTGTGTGTGTGTGTGTGTGTGTGTGTGCGTGCGTGCGTGCGCGATATGTAAGCATACAATCACATCCACCATGTCATGCTGTGCACTTAAAAACTTTTTCAAACAAGGCATGATGTGACCTAAGTGACAGTGATATGTTGTTCATTGTTATTTAATGGTGTCTATATTTGTATTTTTCATGTATTGTCATAAAGTTTTGAGTGCTCGCTGTGCAGACAGTGTCTCAGTAGTCATGGTAACCTTTATGTCTCTCACTTCCAGGAATGCAGTGATACAGTGATGTTGTTTCTCTTGTTTCGTGCGAAATCTTCTCAGAAAGATAAACAAAACCTCGTCTTCTGTTTTCTCATTTTTCTCTGTCGACATGTCTAAGTGGTGCGATGATGATTCGGGTTTGAGTATCTGGGCATCGCACATGTTGTGAACAATGCTGACAGCCGCTCCTCGGGAGCAAGGCCAATCACTTTAGATTCTAAAAATGCAAACATGCAAGAGAGTCAACATAATTTAAATCTTAGACACAGCTGTAGAGACTTCTGGGTAAGCATGGAGGGAAATGAAAAACCCAGCATAGTGACACCAGAGAGCCACAACTACAACAGCAGCAGCTTTCTCTGTGCTATGAATTATGTTAGACACTTGTGAACATTGTGCTTTCCTCTGTAATAAATCTTCACAGACAAATTATCTCTGCTCCTCCACTAATAGAGGGGCGAGTGTCACCTGTGTTTGGGTGAGTCCTGGGCTGGGAGGAGAGGCGAGGAGAGGCAGCATAGTGTAATTAGAAGATAGCAGCCTTGTAGGTAGGCATACAGAAAGTAGATCATAACAGAAAGGTTCCCTTAACGCAACATGTTTTCATTCATATTTTTTGTATTATTTTGTAGCTTATCTTACTTTTAGTGCATCGCCACTGGGTTGCGTGTTCACCTTTTGACTGGTATTCACAGCTATGCTTGTCTGTGTGGCCTTGTAGCTGGAAACCAAGAAATACAGACGACACTCTCCAGTGATTCAACATTATACAGTATTTTCATTAATGGAAATGCAATAGTAACTGCCATAAAGTAGGAGTGCATACTCTACATTATGAAGTCAGCCGTAATTATTTAATTAACTGATAATGTATACTGTTTAGTTGTACATTTACAAGTCCTGTTACCTTCTTTTTGTCTTTTAATTTGCTTATTTCCTTTGAATTTGACTTTCTCTAGTGGTATCTAGCCATGCAGACAGCAGAGCTGAGTCGGTAGAGTGGAGGACTGTAGATGCTTTTTAAGTGGGTGACTGAGAAGCACGTTTCAAAAGTGCTTTATCAATTTGCCATTTAGATAGTTTAAGGTGTTAATATGCTCTGACCGATGCGCTTGCTGGATGATCGAGCAGCATCTGAAACCACGTCTACTCCACACCTCTCCAGCGTCACAATTGCGAGGGACAATGACAATTTTTTGCAACTTAATGAAACCGACGATGCGTCATTCACACCCACTTCGCGTCTTGATTGGCCAACGGTGCAAAAAGTGAGAAAGTAAGCAGGTTTTGAACTTCTCTCTCACGGTCTCTCTTTTATCATTCTTCATACAACTATGTCTGAACAAATGAGTGCAACACTATAAATGCCAGTCTGAAAGTGTGCTCCGTTATCCCCATGTTTAAATGATCTACCCTCTCTATAACATCTGACTTTCCTCTTCGTCTTCGAGTGTGGCTGTTCGGAAAACAATGATAAACACTTTTGCTTACGCAGCTTACAAGCCAGTTACCAGCATGCCACCGCCCTCAGCTTTAGTTGTCCAGGTTTTGAGATATTTGTCAATGAGATTTCTGCCTCAATGAGGTTAATGGAATCTCATTTCTGGTGCTTAAAGTGTTGAAAAATCACATTTGGAAAAATGCAAAAGCTAGTTGCGAGTTGAGTGAAAAAACACGATGAATATTGGTGGTTTTGGTCGTTCCTATAGGCAAAAGGACATCAGTGTTGTTACTACTGGCTCTTAATGGGTCATGATGTTTGTCTCGGTGACACTGTAATGCTGTGTTCACACAAAGCAACAGGCTGCAAGCCATTCACAATGAAAGCCGGTGACATGAAGCGACAAACTGACGCCCGTCTCTTGTGGCAGCTGCAAATAAAGCTGAGCTGGTCTCAACTTTTTGGCGCAGTGAAGCATCAACCAATCATATCCATCTAAATAAGATGCCGTTAGCTAGTCCCCAGTGCTATTTACATCACAACAAACGCCAACGAGCATTTGAGAAACACTTCAGCGGCGGCGACTTGCAGACAATGTACCTGGCTGCGTTTGGCCGTTTTGTTTGCTTTTATGGCTCGCAGTGTGAACATAGCATAAGAGTGTGTGTGTGTTTGCTCTCCAGAGTTCCCTTACGTGTGTCCTTCCCCTTTTCGTCTTTGCTCGCCAGGACGCCTGTAACAATCGCTGAGATCCGCGAGGGCATCAGCGTGGGTCAGCTTTTCAGAGGCACTCAGCGACACGGTCCAGAGAGTGATGGAGTGTCCATCTGCTCAAATCTATTGAACATGTTGACAAGCGATTCATTTCTCTGCCTTCTAGCCGTTTTGTTGGTAATAGACAAATGCCTCCAGTCCTCTACGAAGCGATGAATGTCGGCTGATATCTGGGTTGAGCGTAGTGTTTACTGTAGTGTGGGAGATAGTGTAAGTAGGTCAAAGCAATGTGTGTGTGTTTACATTTCTAAGACAAATTAGCGAGTCTCTGTATGGATGCAGATGAACGACACGACTGATACAAGATATGTATTCATGTTCACTCACTCCTCCATTATCCATCACGGCGGCTTACCTGGCGTCTCTGTTTATTTGTTTGGGAATAAGTGTGGTGCTAAATGTGTCGGTGTTGGGCTGGCGCACATCGCTTTATTACTCCCCTCCCAGCTGCAGACATACTGAGCAGCAGGAACACACAAACTCTCAGTACACACCCTGAAACAGGCCAGCCAGTTGAGCTGACTGTAGCACATTGCCACACATTGCCGGTCCCTCACCGGCACTCTTATGCGCCGTCACCTCCGGGCCTGACTCAGCCAGCCGCCAGCCGCCGGCCCCCAACGCTCCCCTCGCCGCACCTGGATCCAACTCACGGGACCGTATCCTCTTAATTTATTTCTCCTGGAGAAATGTAATTATTTCACATCATGGTGTTACTCTCCCCCTGGAAAATTCGTTTTCGCTGTCTCACAGATATCTGCAGACCCAGAGTGATTGCAGATTTTTATAATAGCTGGAACTCTGCTGCAGACACTTGCTGGAGCAGAATTAATGTGCTGCTCTGCTCCGGTGTGTGTGTGCGTGTGTGTGTGTGTGTGTGCGCTCATCTGTGTTTGTTTGTTTATTTGTTACGGTGTTGGTGGTGTTACGGCATGTTTTGGCGGAGGCTTCTCTTCGCTGGCATGCCGACATGCTCCTGGAGCAGATGGTGCCGGCTGAGAACATGAACACTGCCATGCCCTTGGATGGGACAGGAAATCTCTCCTCCCCTCATTTCCCTTGATTCTTAATTCTCTTCCTCTTCTCCTCCTTTCCATCTCTCCATTCCCTCTCTTGTTCTACCTTTTTTTCTTCATCTTTTTTTGAATGACACTGGGGGACAAGAGACATTTTTAGCTTTGCTTTTTTTTTTGCAGTACACAAACACATTTTCATGAGTATGGCCTCTTCAGTGCAGTAATAAATATGCTAATAACCCAACATTTTACTATATTCAGTGGTGGATTCAGGCTGTCTGAGGGGCAGAGGCAAAAAAAATAAAAGGGAACCAGCTGCATGCGGTGGGGCACCAGCATGCAGAAAGTTTTCTAGCATTTAGGGTTGCTTATATGGCACTGCATCATGTTTCTCAGTTTTAATGCCACCCTGGAGGGAACTTCATCACGTTTTCTCCATTAGAAGGGCACCCTGATAGCACTTTATCACATTTTATCCATTAGAAGGGCACCCTGATAGCACTTTATCACATTTTCTCCATTACAAGGGCACCCTGATAGCACTTTATCACATTTTCTCCATTAGAAGGGCACCCTTGAGTGCACTTTATCACATTTTCTCCATTAGAAGGGCACCCTGATAGCACTTTATCACATTTTATCCATTAGAAGGGCACCCTTGAGTGCACTTTATCACATTTTATCCATTACAAGGGCACCCTAGAGGGCATTGCATTCCGTTTTCTCCACTGAAAGGGCACCCTGGAAGGCACTTCATCACATTTTTTTCTTCTGAAAGGGTACTTCATCACGCACTTCATCACATTTTCTCCACTCGAATGGCACTCTGGAGGGCACTTCATCACATTTTCTCTACTGGAAGGGCACTCTGGAGGGCACTTTGTCACCTTTTTCTATTGAATGGGCACCCTCAAGGGCACTATATCACATTTTCTCCATTGTAAGGGCACCCTAGAAGACACTTCATCCAATTTTCTCCACTAGAAGGGCACCCTGGAGGGAACTCCATCATGTTTTATCTACCATAGGGTAGATAACGACCACAAGTGACTGTATGTGTGTCCTCTGCTCTGTTTGGACGTTGTCTGTTTCAGTGTCCCGCTGCTAATCCGCTAACCTCTGACCGTTGACCACTGGGAGAAGCTGTTAGCGTGGCTTACCCTTCATTAAGCCTGTCTGTCCGTGGCGATTATTATTGCCAGTAGTTAACCCAGGGCTGCACATGTGACCAATCAACAGCAACTTTCTATCCAGATGTCACAGCAGCCCTCTTTCTGACGCAATAGGTGATGCGTTAACAGCCTTTGACTGGCTGTCTGGTCTAGTGTGTCTATCCCGTCTGTCCTCCTGGTCTGGTTTGGCCATCAAGCCTCCCACTCACCTGTCTGCTCCTACGCTGTCTTGTTTACCTGCAAATCACTTTTTCATCCATCAACGTGGCGACCTGTGTGTTGTTTCCTCCTGGTCCCGTGTGTCTGTCAGTCTGGTCCACTCTCTGCATCCCGTCAGCCACACGTCTCCATCTACATAATTTGTTTTGTCTCTCTGCCTGTCATTTTTAACAGGAGGTGATTGACTCGTCTCTCCGCGGGGACGGCGTCCATGCACCACTTTTTTGGATGACAGGATGACACATTTCCGTCCATTCCACAGTGTGATATTTTTATCACGCTGCTCTGTTTTCACAGCGTTATCCATTTGTCATTGTGCTGCGGTGATTGCAGCCATCAGTCATGAGTATCCACTGAGTTTTCATTATCTTTATAGCGCTCGGTGCATTTATATCTTTTGAGACCACAGATGCATTTAACAGCACAAGAATCAAGAGCTGAACGGGGGAACCAGAAACGTCCTGGGGTCAATCTCTGCTGTGTTCGGACTGTGGCTGTCTGTGGTGGTGTGCATGCTGATGTGTGTGTGTGTGTGTGTGTGTGTGTGTGTGGGGGTGAGTGTGTGAGAGGACTTAGACACTAATACTGTTAGTGGACACAGAAGGGATGAGCTACAGAGGTCATCAAATGGAGAGATTATTACTCCAGACAGACAGTCTGACTGAAAAAAAGCCCAGAGAGAGAGAGAGAAGTGATGCTATTTGTAGAGGGAGTTCAAGGTCCAAGCTGGGGCCAGATGCTTTCAGCTCTCTGTAGAGTCACATGTACTCGCAGCACTCATCAGCAGTCATCATCATCAAATGTAAAACAGATAGTAAATTATTTTCCCATCACATGAATAAAAGAAGGAGGAAGATTCAACCTCCAAATCCTGTGTTTTACAAACCGTGTTGAGTATGCAGTTATACTGCAGATAAGACTCTAACGATAAACAGCTCGCAGTTGTCATAGTAACGCAACCTGCTTTCTGACATGCAAGTTTTCCAGATGAATAGTGTGTTGTATAGATGGGTGGCATTGGAACTCCACACTATAAAGTGGTGCCATGGTTCAAAAGGGTTTGCGAACCACTGGTTGAGTTTCTTATATCGAAACAGACTTTACAAAATGCTTCACACTAAAGGATGAAAAGAAACGATTGTAAACGGGAAAATAAAACGAAACACCTTCGTTTTTCAAATGAAAAGTTTGACAAGAAATAAACCACTATAACATTAGCTAAAGTTGGCAAACTTTAGATAGATGTTGCTGCGTAATTGACATTAGTGAGTAAGTTCCCTAACTTTATGTCTCTTCTCTACTTGTGCTGATATTACTCTACATATTAGTATTCACCATTTTTCAGTAGGGCTGTTAATCGATTAAAATATTTCATTAGTTCAAAATGTACCTTAAAGGGAGATTTGTCAAGTATCTTATCAACATGGGAGTGAGCAAATATGCTGCTTTATGCAAATGTATGTATATATTTATTATTGAAAAGCAATTAACAACACAAAACAATGACAGATATTGTCCAGAAACCCTCACAGGTACTGCATTTAGCATAAGAAATATGCTCAAATCATAACATGGCAAACTCAAGCCCAACAGGCAACAACAGCCGTCAGTGTGTCAGCCCCAAACAGCAAAACTTAAATGTGAATTACGTTTAAAGGGAAATGTATTTTGTCGCAGATGATGTTTGTTTTTTGACGTATCACAAATCCGTTTGTAATGATAGTCCGCGGATGTCCGTGTAGGGAGGAGGTCTGGGTCAAACCAACACAGGACTTTCACCCAGGAGACCGCTATCTGGTCCCGTGTGAAACTAAAAGTCAGTGTTCATTCATTTTAATCCTGATTTTTTTTTTTTAATAAACAGTTTTTGTTGTGTTTTGTTTAAATTGTGTTGTCATTTTAAGCCACACCTTGATTTTTTTTTTAACTACACTTAACCAAGTAGTTTGTTGTGTTTTTAATTTTTTTTTTTTTTTCAATTTACAACATTAACCACAATGTAAAACTGCAACTGAGAAAATACGTTTCCCTCGAAAACATAACTGAGAATGCAGTTTAGTTGTATGGGAACGTCATTTTGTAGGAGACAGTGTTGCTAGAAAACCACCCATAACAATGCTCTGAAGCATATAAACACCAGTTGATGTGGGAAATTGCATAAACATGTTTTTTTGTCTGTATGCATCATTTATTGTACTGTACATCTGTTTCCCCTGGAATCTCTCTTTAGTGCTGTTTTTGCAGCAGGTTGTCAAAAAAAAAAAAAAAAAACGGTTCAACATATGGTTTTATGTGCCTTCGCTTTCAAAATCACATCATTTATAGATACTGAAAAAGACTTCCTCTACTTCATCTCTGTAGTGGCATGCTTTCCACTACCTGTTAAAAAGATTTTCAGATCATAAGTGTTGGTTTACACGTGTCCCATTATGCAGTCAGATTGAGTTCTTTTGGTTGAATCCAACAAGCTGTGTCTTTTATTTCCTCCTCACCGGGGGCATTGCTCCCTCTCTACAGTAATACCCTGTTTTCATCCTGCCCGTGCAGTGGAGAGCGCATAGCCTTTGATTCAGACGCAGCTCAGGATCCTCATCAATCACAGCTCCTTGATTAGTGCGGAGTGCACACACACTCTGCTCTTTGAAAGCATAATGATGCAGTCCTCCCTTCCCCACCCATACTTTACACACTAATGGACTGAGCCACGAGCTTCATGTACAGTAATTGAGGGACACTGTACTGTATATGAGGCAATGGTGATTCAGGCCTCTATGCTACTGAAAATAACGTACCTTATTGGTTAAAATATACAGTATATTTGATGTGTTTCAGTTATACTGTATGCGTTTTATTTCACAACAGTCGTGTGTGTGTTTGTGCGCTTTAAAGAGTGATCAAAAAGAGCAGGGGGATGGCGTGAGTCGACAGCAGGGCTTTTTCTTTTATCTCTAATTTTATAACTGCATGCGCCCCGTGGGAAGCGTTGTCACCCGCGTGTGAGATTCTCCGTATTGATGTGTGTGTTTGTGCACCTCTCTCTTGCTGCATATTGCTGCAATTTCTCGCAGTCTCACGGCCGCGCCGAGTTTATTAGCTTATACTGGATGAAAGCCAGGTGTGTTTAACTGGCCCGGGCCTCTGTGGCTCTCAGCGAGGAGTCACGTATATTGTATAACTATAATGACAAAACACCGACGGGGCCCCGAGGTAGAGGATAATGTTTTAAGGCGATACACACTTTAAAAGATAATAACTGCGTCCAGCCCTCCACTGCCAGCCAACACACACACACTTTGTAGTCGCCCTGATCTCTATATGAATACACTGAATCACAGTCTTGCTCAAAAGACATTTAATCAGAGGTCATGATAAAATTGTGCTGACTTGAACACAGTTTTATAGCTCATTAATAGATTAATTGTTAAAGTGATTTTTTTTACTGCGTTTCTCTGTTTAATATCACTGTGGATTGAATATCTTTGGACTGGAGTTTTGGACTGTTGGTCGAACAAGACGAGACATTTGAGGGCATGAACTTGGGCATTAGGAAAATGTGACAGAACAATTCATCAATTAAAAGTACCCTTTGGAGTTTAAAACCTTGAGTAGTAGGGATGTCACGTGAAGCAATACTTTGGTACCAAATCAGTGCCAAGATTCTGAAAATGTGACGGTACTCATTTTGCTACCGAAGGTACCGTTGGGGCTCGAGACTAATGGCGTCCCGTTGTTAAAAACAAGGATAGAAAATGTGTTTGGGACGCAGTAAACTCACTATTGATGCGTCCAGGGGACAAACAGATAATGCTACATTGCGAACAACAAACCCGCGTTGAAATCGGCAGGATGAGAGCTAGTTTACGTCAGCTGTTAGCTCCGTGCAGGACTGTGCTGCTTACTGACTGCTAACAGCTAACGTTAACTAGCTCTTGTCACACAGGAGATGCCATTATGGTGCGTTCAGGCTCTATTCAGTAAAAATGAGCAGTGGGCAAAGGTAGATTCTAATGTTATCATGATGCGTTCAAATGTAATCGAGAAACTTGAATAACTACAGTTGTTTAAAGGAGATGTTTTCACAGCAATATAAAATAGATAATAGAGAGGGAATTATGACCAGTTTAACTTCCGAACAAAAACCAGTATGCAAACGGTAATAAAGGAATGGATGTTGAAGTAGATGGGATTTATTGTTTTACTTTTGTTTTTTTATCATGGTATTGAATTGGTATCGAGAATCGTGGAATTTTACTGGTATTGATATCGACTACTAAATTTCTGGTATCGTGACATCCCTATAGTAGTGGTATGGGGCATTTTTCTTTTTTTATGAGTTGGTGTATGAGGACACACATGTGATACACAGTCCTGCCAATGATTTAACATAATCGCAGGTGGCAGTAATACGCCGAGCAATGTGCAAAAATATGTCAGCAAAGGCAGAGAAGAATAAAAACCGCTAGCTAGTAATTATTGTATAAACAAATCACTTTTCGAAATGTTCAAAGAAATCAGCTTTGCAAATGTTTTGTGAGAAAGGAAACACATTTTGTTAGACCCCAAATGAAATCAGTAACGAGAATAATTTCCACTTGCAGCCCTGCACTGTTTCTGCATGGCCCTATAAATGGGGATAAAACCTATTCAAGTTAAAAGTTTGTTTTTGTTTTAAAGATCTAGAACTGCAGCTCCAAGACAGCAGGGGGTCCAAACACAGAGTTCAAACTGTGGTTAGCACCTCTTCTTCTCCTCTTTTCATTATTTAGCCTGAATCTTTCCTGTTCCTCTCTACTCTCCCGGTGCAGTAAATGTCTGATTCTCCCATTCTGACCTACAGGTTTGTTTATGTGCCTACTTACACTGAAACAAGAACACACAAACACATACTCGAGCCCTCTCACGCACACACACACACACACACACACACACACACACAGACACACACGCCGCAGAGTGCAGACAGCGTGATCCCAGGTTCAATGGTAAAAATGCTGTGGATGGCTCCTCAGAGGGAGCCGCGCTCAATTCCTCTAATGATGTACATTCCCATCGAGACGCCGCGCAACGTAATGAATGTTTGAGTGGATTAGAGCAGAGAGGAGGTCAGAGACAAATATGACGGAAGAAGAGGCACAATCAAGCGGGGGTGAGGACTAATAGGATTGATTCATTTCTTACACTCTCCAACACTAAAGGTTAGCTGCTGTATACCCATCAAGAGATGAAATACAGCCATTATTATTCAACTGTTAAGCTGAGTATAACGGGCCAGATTCTACTTTTAATCTTCATTATAAGTTGTAAATGCCAGCACTAAAGATACGGGCTACCAATCATCTTGGTTGCAGCTCATCTCCACTTTCAGCTTTATATGTGTGGATTTATAAATT
This sequence comes from Sebastiscus albofasciatus, assembly GCA_916701655.1. NCBI lineage: Eukaryota > Metazoa > Chordata > Actinopteri > Perciformes > Sebastidae > Sebastiscus > Sebastiscus albofasciatus. The sequence goes on along the minus strand of CAKAOI010045180.1, from coordinate 59,673 downwards.
AATTGACGGCGCAGCTGTAATTTCCCGTCTCTGCCTTTTGTATGAAAACTAAAACTGAGATCCTACTCTGGTGGTTCAATCCCCCTCGGACGTCCAAGTGCATCACGCATGACTGCTTGCCTTCTCAGCCTCAGTGTGTGTGAGTGTCAGTGTGTAAATGAGCGTGTCTCCCTGCAGCCAGGATTAGCTGGCTCTGTGTTGCAGAAGTCTGTCCAGAGTATCCACAGTGGGGAGAGAGGAAATGAGGCGTTCAGTGGCGAGGCTGTAATCAGCAGTGACGGCCCGCCTCAGGATCACCTAGCAGGTGATTTGGAGGGACACCCGGCTGCCATTGTTGTTGTTGTTGTTGTTGTTGTTGTCATAGCCATTGTTGTTTCTTCTAAAAAATGTCTTTCATCATAACCCGTGATGATAAATCTTCTTAAAAAGCAGCGGAGAAACGTTGCTTTTGGCGTATAATATTGTAATGTGCATTATATGAATCAAATCTACAGTAATCTCTTCCATTATAATTTCTTTTTATCCCTTTCATCCTTCCTTATCTGCTTTATCTCTCTTTCTCTGTTCTCGGGGGAGGTTGTGGGTTTGCAGCTCATTCCTGAGCACAGACACCCCTCAGCCTCCTACCCAGACGTCTGTCCTTTGCTTAACCTCACCCAGCCCGCTTCCCTCCAATATTGAGGGGCGAGACAATTCACAACATAATCCCCCGACTTCACTTTCATCATGTCTTAGTGACAGTTGCATTGAAAGTGAGGGGGTCTACTCATTGAAGCGAATTACCATATGGGTGAGTTTATAGAGGCTGGGATCACGCTGACAGGTAACAGAGATTCACCGGTCTTATAATGCAAACATGATTAAGAAAAAAATAAAGCCTTTGCGGTATAAAGGAGAAAATAATTAGAGTGAGTGAGAGGGAAGAGGTTTTAATCAGATTCAATGGTTGGAAGTGGATGTCATCGAGGTCAGTAGAAGGACTCACAGAGCTGGATGCACAGACTCATTGTGTAACATATTACACAAATCACCTCTGGCACTTTTGACATTTCAGTGTGCCCTTTAAAACACCTCTGTATCTAAAACTCTGAAGTGATAAATTTGACATATGGAGTCCTCAAAGGTTTGATTGAAGTTATGATGTCGAGTATTTTCTGATTTTATGTGGAAATCATGTCATAAATCCACACTAGGGCTAACGGGAGAATAATGCGTTAACGCAAATTTGTGTTAACGCCACTAATTTCTTTAACGCATTAACGTAACTTGTGAAGATACTGGTATCATATGAAGCTAGAACACTTAGAGTGTGTTCCAATCCACGTACTTCCAGAAGTACATTTCAGTGTAGTGCACTTTGTGCACTCTGTACTCACTTGAGCAGTGCGTAAATTTCAACAGGGTAGGGTCGTCTCAAATCGAATACTCTGCGGCGCACTTACTGGAAATGACGATCGCAATATTTGACCGCGGCTCGCTACCCGCCAAAATATCTTCTTCTTCGGGGTTTTACGGCAGCTGGCATCCTTTGTGTTGCGCTGCTGCCTCCTTCAGGTTGTACCCGTCCACTACCCGCCAAAATATCTGCCTGCTTTGTTGAAGAAAAAAATGAAAGCAGAGTGGAAATTACGTTTCCAACGTCGTCGCCTACGATGTGTCCTCTTGTTGGCTGAAAATGCACCGGTATGTTTACGTATTGTTTTATTCTGTTATCTACGTATGTTTGAAAAGTGGTCGTGGTCCTGCCCCTTCCGCTACGTAGCCAAGATGGCGACAATTGAGTGTGGAAAGTGTCCAGCGTTCCACACTCAACGATCTGACCGTTTTGAGTACAACATCCGGGTACTTTGAGCGCACTGCATTTTGCCATACTTCACAGTGTGAATGCACTTATGCACTCAAAATAGTAAGTGTAAGTACAGAAGTACACTCTTAACCCGAATAAGTTGAGTTTACTAGAAATTTGCGTGGAAACCGGATGCACTAAACAAGTTAAGTTTTAGTATAATGTCAAACTAAACAGGTTGAGTTGAATCAACTTAGAACCTTACCTGCACGAGTAGACATAATTAGGCTAACATTAGTAGTCTTTACTCAAAAACTTAAGTTATATGAAATTATGATTTTAAGTTAAATAAACATAAACATATGTAACATATGACCAAAAACTCTTTAGTCATTGCTACTTAAATTAATTTGTTAATACAACTTATGTCTTTTCTTCTAATTTAATTAATTATACTATTGTGATTTTGAGATTTTATTGTTTCAATAAATTGCATTAAAGGGAAGAAATGAAACAATACATTTAAATTTGCCAATGTATTTTATTGACAACAAATAAACTTGCACTAATATGCAGTCCTGAGCATACACTTCTACATCCTGTACTATAGAACACAGTATGATAAGCTGACTCTGCATCTAAGACCTAAACATTATATACAAGCATACATACTGTACATATAGTGTTCACATATTCATTATGCTACAGAACTATCATCCTCATAACAATAGACACACAACAGAATGTAAACATTTATACTCCGACAGATACAGGTAGACAAAAAAAAGGCACAGCTCAAACATTTTTTATATGGGAGCACCTTATGGATTCTGTGTGTGTATGTATGTGTGTGTGCATGTGTGGCCTCCTTTGAGACCAACATAGCATTTCTTTACATTGCAAGCTGGTTCTTCAAGGTTTGTGACCTTGGTTTTAGTTGGACCTGTTGGATGAACAGGAATGTGAACTTCATAGACTTGGGGTAGTTGAGATGCAGTGCATATGAAAGTCCAAACAGAAGGTACATCGCTTTAGGAAGGTCTTTAATGTTGTCCATCACAACTTCTCCCTCAATGATGACCTTCAAAGAGGCTGAACTGAGATGCAGGGAAGATGCAACCGCAGCACCTTCAGGCTCAACCTGGAGGATTCCAATCTCGATGTGGCGGAATGAGTCATCATCATCAGCGTCCTTCATAAATGATACAAACATAAGAGCACAATCAGGACATGTCTCATTCAATAGCCATTAGTAATGTTAAGTAATGTAACATAGTCACAGGAGAGTCAGACACATGAGGGAAGGTGTGAATTGGTTATGACTGCTGGAGTAGATTACACAAACAAACAAATCACCCAACTCTGGTCCTTTAAGATACATATAAGAACGTAAGAGGTTACTTACAAAGCCTGCTCTGTAGAAGTCTGTGGGGTTGTCACCAAGGACAATGGGAAGCCCTCTGAGCACCAATGTCCGAACAGCAGTTGGCTCTGTAGTCTTTTGGGGAGTAAAATGACAACACGTTACAACACATAGCTAGAATGACAAGAAATTCATGTTTATAAGAAAGTAGAGATGCCCTGCCGATTCCCATTTTCTTTCTAAGAACTATAATTGACAGCATTTTTTTCACCACCGCCCCGGAACCATCCAGAAAAATTATTTCAACCGTCCCAAAGTCAGTGTACACCATCAGATGTTCTAAATGTTTTCCTTTTCCTTTGGTATTGTCATCTGTAGCGGTTATTTGCATAAAAATACAAAATACAAATGATTAGGAAATAAATAAATATTTGCTTTGATTAAAAATAATTCTTGGCATTAGTCAATAATTCTATATTATAAGCTGCTTAGAGAAGTTAAACAGGTCATATTTTTCTCTCTATTATCTATTTTATATTGCTGTGAAAACATCTCCTTTAAACAACTACATTTATTCAAGTTTCTCTCCAAAAACTACATTTTACAAGATTACATTTGGACACTTGTTGTAAATGTAATCTTGTAATAAAATAGATAATAGAATAGATAATAGAGGGGGTATTATGACCTGTTTAACTAACACCGTGTCCTAGCTGGATGCGACGCAATATAGAACGTGTGTTTTCTGTTTAAAAAGTTGGTTACAAATGTAGATGGCAAGTACTACTAACCCATCTTCGAAGTTGTCGATAGTCGGGTGCTAGCATCCAGTTAGGACACGGAGTAACAAAAACCAGTATGCAAAAAGTAATAAAGGAGTGTAAGTTGAAGTACATGGGATTTACTTTTGTTTTTGGTATTGACTACTAAATTTCTGGTATCATGACATCCCTAATTGCACAACTAATACAGTAGCACTTTCTGTGACATGTTGTCATTACATAAGCCGTGAAAACAATGCATAATGTGTATGAACCAACCTTGGTCTGTTGTAAAAGCTGTGTTAACTGCTGCCCAACGTTCCCGCTCTTGGATCCGAATCTCTCGATAAGACGAAGACTGCAGATCGATGCTTTCATAGAATTCCTGCTTGAGGTTCTTGCCCACAATCCTGTTGAACTCCATGACCACCTGAAAAATACAGACAATGTGCCAGTGTTACATTTCAAGAAAAATGATGCTGTGGCTGGAGGCGACAGCGTGAGCTGAGAAATCAAAACTGATCACATTTCTTCACATGATCCTGTAATGACAGAACATAAGAACACTTTTAGCTCAATGTTAGCTCAATGTGAACTAATAACAAACTTAACTAACTAATTATCTCGTCCTTTGAAAGTCAGCTAAGTTACTGCTAGAAATGCAAAAAAAATCACTCATGATGTAATGCTAATACTAATGCTAACAGCTAACACCAGTTGAATCAGTAACGTCACATTATAGCTAATTTCCCCTGAAAGATATTAGACACACTTACCTTTCCACCACGGTGCTTTCAAAAACAGACCCACAGCTCTCTCAGAGTACCCAGCAGAGAGGACGGACTCTCTCCTCGGTGTTAACGGTCCTTCTTCCCTGAGGAGCTCTGGAATCAGCTCACCTTGAATTTGAAACAGGCCCCTCCCTCCCTACAGAAACCTAACATAATAAGTTATCTCTGCTTAACACGTAACATACTAAGTTATCTCTGCTTAACATGATACCTGCACTGCAAACTTCAGTTGATTAGTGCAAACAACTGATTTGATTTAGTAATGACACGATTTTTTATAAAACATAAAAGAATAAGTAATGACCACTTAAAAGTTTAATTCAAATAAAAATCCAGGTTTACAGTGTACGCGGATTGGAAGACACTCCTAGAATCCATTGGTAACAACCATGTCATACTTACGTGTCGCGAATGAGTCTAAATACAGTAGTGCTCCAAACTTGAGCTAAATTTTGGCGTGGAAAAACTGCCATGGCCATTTTCAAAGGGATCCCTTGACCTGAAAATGGGTTCTATGAGTAACCACGAGTCTCCCCTTTACAGACATGCCCACTTTATGATTATCACATGCAGTTTTGGGGCAAGTCATAGTCAAGTCAGCACACTGACACACTGACAGCTGTTGTTGCCTGTTGGGCTGCAGTTTGCCATGTTATGATTTGAGCATATTTTTTTATGCTAAATGCAGTACCTGTGAGGGTTTCTGGACAATATTCGTCATTATTTTGTGTTTTTAATTGATTTACAATAATACATATATACATACATTTACATAAAGCAGCATATTTGCCCACTCCCATGTTGATAAGAGTATTAAATACTTGGCAAATCTCCCTTTTAAGGTACATTTTGAACAGATAAAAAAAGTGTGATTAATTTGCGATTAATCTCGATTAATCACGGACAATCATGCGCTTAAATATTTGAATCGATTGACAGCCCTAATAAATACTATTTTAGCTGTACTTACCCGACAGTATTATGGGGTGGCTGTGTATTAGGAGATAGAGTTAGAGTTGGTTTGAGCCCCGGCTTGTCCTGTCCGAGAATCCTCAAGCATGACACTGAACTCTAAATTGCTCCTGATACATGGTGGAGCCGCCATCAGTGTGTGTGTGTGTGTGTGTGTGTGTGTGTGTGTGTGTGTGTGTGTGTGTGTCTGTGTGTCTGTGTCTGTGTGTCTGTGTGTCTGTGTCTGTGTGTCTGTGTGTGTGTGTGTGAATAAGAGGCTAAATTGTAAGGTCTTGAAAGATTTGTAATAGTGTTAAACCAGCAGGTGATCTATAAAGGAGTGCAGTGAAATTGCGTTGAATTCCACCAAAATCAGGCTGAGAAATTAATCACTCCTGTCACAGTATAGCACGTTGTTTGACGAGGCTGACTCACTGACTCACAAACTGGATGTGATGACGTTGACTTTGGCTTCATATAGAAATCATCCTGCATCAGCACACTGAGCAGGTGAGTAAGACAGGAAAAGTCCCCTCAGCATCATGCTTCTGCCTACGCTAAAGTAAACCAAACACGGGAGGAAACTCTCCGTGCTGCACAGCGTGTGTGCGGAGTGGGAATATATATTATTAATCTTGACTGTAAATCCCAGATGCTCACGGTTAATGTGTGTGTGTGCACCCGTCAAACAACTATCTGTCACAGCCACCGGCATCATCAGCAACATAATGAACCATCACACACACACACACACACAAGCGTGCGCGCACACAAACAAATTGACCTACATCTGTCGCATGATACTGTTGGTAATTATTTCTGTCTGACTCGCTGTAAATTCTGCAGTGAATTCCAGATGTTGTGTGGATGAGATGTGAGTGTGTGGGAGAGAGGGTGAAAGAGAGAGAAGGAGATTAATTAGAAACCTTTTAATTACATTTTTCTCTGTTGGAAATTACTGCACCACTATAATTCAAACCTACACTGTAAAAAATCATTCTGTCATTTTGTGAAACTGTGTAAATTAATTTTAAAGGGGACATATCGTGATTATTTTCAGGTTCATACTTGTATTTTGGGTTTCTACTAGAACATGTTCACATGCTTTAATGTTCAAAAAACATTTATACTGTCTGTTTGAATATACCTGTATTCACCCTCTGTCTGTAACGCTCCGTTTTAGCACCTGTGTCTTTAAGAATTCCTGACAAAAAAAGCATGTGACATAGGAAGGGGAGCCAAATCTGATTGGCTTGTTGAATCACATTGTGGGTTGGTAGGTACTCCAGATACCCAAATGTATGAGCACAAGCACTGAAACAGTGAGTTTTTCATGATATGCCCCCTTTAAGATTGTTGATTTCAACTAAAGTCAACACAGAATTTCTAGTTCTCATTTTCAGACCCATTTCAGAGGTTGAAATCCTCACTTGACTCTCAATTTTAAAGGTGCTATTGATAACTTTGATAACATTCAGCCACTAGATGTCGCATTCTCCCTCCCCCGTTCCATTGCATTTACTTCACAACAAGTCGCTGCCAGGGACTTAATGTCAAACTCAGCCAGTTATTTCCACACTAACTGGCAACTTGAACGCTGACAACCCAGAGTTACCACGTGATACCAACGTTGATTTACTATTAGCTCACAAGCCTTGTTAGAAGTGGGAACCAAACGTCAGATATCTTCCACAGAGATAAACAAAACATTCATTTTGGACCCTCCACATTTTTTAAATAATTAATTTTTAAATTAAAATGTTATCAATAAGACCTTTAAGTTAGCAGGGAAGTGTTTTTGAGTGTACAGATGATTAGGCCTAAAGAGTTCATCCTCTTCCCTATTGTCCTGGTTCACTGATACAATGTGGAGGACAAAAGAAAGAAACAATGCTTCACCTCTATTTTATGTAGAATAAAGCATCACCATTAGTCCTCCAAATTAAATTACAAAACATGTTTTTGTCTATGCCTTCTAGAACAACACATACAGTAGAAGTACTTTATGATCTGACGTGACTATTGGCAGGATGACATCATTTGTCTGTTACAAATCACTGTTGGAAAATACCTGTTTTAGTTTTTTGATATGACAGCACTATGGTTAAAGTTGGGTAAGAAAAAGATTGGGGGCGACCTTTGTCATCATGGTTACAGTAATAAACACGTGGTTAAAGTTGGGGAAGTTAGGATGTTGACTGTCGGTTGGAAACAAACAGCAGTCTCCAGTGTTATGTAAATTGTTTGTTACGTTAAAAAAACAACTTGCCTGACACTGTGGAAATGATAGAATCATTCCTAAAGTGCAAACCGTGCGTATCTCACTCATTATTGCAAGAAAAGTCAATCTGGCAGTGATAAGTTTGTCACTGAGCAAGGTTTGCTGCTCTCAGTTGTGGTCAGCACGTCTGAGACACTCAGCACAGACGTTGCCAAATTTTACAAAACAAAGAGCGACCAACTGTTCATTATATAAAGAGTGAGTTGGCGTCTTCTCTGTCAAACTTTGTTCTTGAAGTTTTGTTTTTAAAGAAGCACTTGTGCTTTTACAGTTTTTCCCTGAATTCGTTGACAACTTATTGGTTATATTTTCCATCTACTTCTTTTTGTGCTAGCGTAGGTGGCCTCTTCTTTCCAGCTGTAATGCTGCCTGACCTCTGGTTTGAGTTGTCTGCTCCAGTGTGACCCTGAATCTGGTGATCCTGGTTACTTCGTTCATGGATGTAAACACTGAGACAAAGCTGGGCTGTCATATTCAGTGCATTTTGTAGTTTGTTACCAAATCTAGCTTCAACAAGCATCCCCATTACTTTGCTTTGTGCCTGAATATCTGATTAACTTTGACCACCTGCTGCCTTTGGAAGATCCAACAAATGCTTATACTAAACTTTGTCATGAACTCCAACTGCTGTAATTAGAAGCTCTCCATTTATTTTACAATGGGAGGTGGTGATTTTCTTTTAGATAACCTGAACGATTAAGGGTTCCTTTATGGGTTGAGAAAATTCCCCTACTTCTTAAAGTCAAGATGAAATGAAAAATGCCCTTTTAACCCTTTTAGATCACATCCCCAGTCACATTGTATACCCATGTAACAATATATGCAAAAGAAAAAGACAATTTCTTCATATTTTTATATCAAAATCCAATTATCTTTTCTTCCTGTAAAACAAAATATGACATGCTCACGTAAGCTAGTACCAACCAATAATATCATGACATCATCCATCAGCGACAAGGGCAGTCCTCAGTAGCTCCGTATCGCGCTACATTCTAAGCCCGCCCACTTTTGAGCGGTCCAATCAAATTTGCAGGATTTGATTTTAAAGCAGCAGTGGGAAGAAATGGAACAAATATGATTAAAAAAAAAAGTTATTATCATAAAATACTGACACTATATCCTGACAGTAGTGCATGAGACAGGCAATCTGAAAAAAATCATATGTGCCTGTGTCCCCCTGTGCTCCTAATGGCATCTGTGCTATCTGAGCAGCTGTCAATCACTCGCGAATACCGATCACACTGTCAAACTAGGCAGCGCTGATCAAATATGAACCAATATTCTGTTACTGTAATGCCTTTTTCCAATACCGCCCACCAGCCAGAGCAAACCTTCTCATTTTACATCTAAACAGTGGACTAAACAAGATGTTTCTGAAAACATTTGAGGAGAGAAATAGGCATTACAGTAACAGAATATTGATTCATATTTGATCAGCGCTGCCTAGTTTGACCTTTTGATCGGAGTTTGCGAGTGATTGACAGCTGCCTCCGTTGAATGAACAGCCAATAGGAACGCTCTCTCTCTATGAAAGGACCTGTGATTGGTCAAAAGTCTCCCGTCACAGGCTAGATTTTTTAAAGCCTGAAAACAGAGCCATGAGGAGGAGCAGAAGTCTAGTTTTCTCTCAGAACACTTGAATTACAATATGCTGAAAGGTTATTATGGAAGTTTTGCCCAGTGATGCCAAAAACATTCTGCCTTCTGAAGCTTTAAATCCCTCTTGTAACTGTACACAGCTCAAATATTCCGTTTCACTGGGGAATACATCACAGTACAGAAGCTAAAGACGCTCTAACTTCCGTTTTACTGGGACTTTAAGCTAAATAAACCATTGAATTATCAGTAAAATGCATCGTCAGAAAGCTGAAAACAGGGCTGTTTTTTTTAGCTAGTGAAATGCTTAATGTGGTGATATTCCCATTTATGAGCAAATATTAGACAAGTATGAAAAAGATACTAGATAAATGAATCTTTAATTGTAGATGGAATCAAGAAGATGTACAAGTTCAACTGCATTAATAAACTATGACAGAGTCATGGGCAGCGTCGGTGTCACCCTGCTGCTAGGTGTAGTTACACAGACTGAGCTGATAGTGATGTCTCTGTTCTATCTTTATTTACCGTGTTTATCCTGAATATTTCATTTCTATTCCATTGTCTGCCCACCTTTGAGCACTTGCACGTCTCATTATTTTCATTGAGGATCTAAGTGCGTTGTTTTCATTTATCGTTTCATGATTACGTTTGCTTTCATATTGGTGTCTCGTTTCTTAATAGTTTCCGCAGTGACTCAGGAAGGTGTGATTCAAACCGAATGAATAAATAATTTGCACTTTTATTTTAGTTATCCAATCTGTTCACTCTGTAGCCAACACTGCAGTCAAACAAATGCCCACAGTGACAAAATACTTGTATCCGGCCACTGCATCTGTCTGTTTTGTCTTTTTTTTCACCCTGTGTACAAAGTACACCAACTTATTTGACTAAAGCTCATTTTCGAAAGAGATTCAAGGATTTTTGATAAATCACCATCACTGACTGAACCAGATTAAAGTGGTTTATAATGACATTTTCTGAAAGAAAACATTTCTCATCTCTCCCTCTCTCTCTATTCTTTCACACATGCATTATGTAGGTGTAATCTGTTTTGATGAAGCGAGCCTTTGTCAGCATTACTCCCTTGTTTGCAGACAGCTTGAGGTTTACGTAATCTTCGGTGCCTTAGCTGCTGAACCGTGTTGTCACCGCGACACCTGCCGCAGCCACCTGAATGACCGACACCTGCTGGGCCAGCACGCGGCCTCAGAACCTCCACTGTGTGAGAGAGATGATGCGGGTGATAAAGAGGTTGTGCACTACAAGGGGGAATCTGTCTGTCAAATGTGGACAAAAGGTGAAAGCAGAATAAAGAGGGAGATGTGAGCACCTCAGAGCATTCAAGTAAAGAAACAAAAGATGTAAAGGAAAGATAAAATACATCCGTCTAGCTTTTTTTCCTGCACTTTTTTGTTCCTTCTGGGCCACCGAGGGACTGCAGTTTATCCCAGAATAACAGGGTTTAAAGGCAACGAATCTCTCTGGATCGGTTGCTGGACACGTTAGTCCTCACAGGAACTCCATTTCCCAATTACCTGACCTTCACGTCTACAGGCTGTGGGAGGAAACCCCATGAACACAAAGTAAACATACAAACTCCCTACAGGATGGATTGACAATTACTGAGCTGAAAGTGTACTGATAAAAACCGCTTGCTGTCATGGAGACAGCTGCCCCGTCCTCCTCTCTTAGCTCTTTTGCTCCTTTTCATCTGATTGATCTCTGTGTTGTGCATATTAACCTCTTCGTTCAATCCACACCTGCCATTCAAGCTGCCCACCTGCTACCTTTGGGTAGAGTCCGCCCACAAGACGCTCCCCCAGTTCCTCCACAAGTCTTTATTAACTGGTGGAGGAACTGGGGTTGTCAGCCTCCCTTGCTCTTTGAGCTGGAGTAAGCCAGTGTCCCATTGGACCAGACCTACATTCAGAGATGGAGAAGTACCTTGATGATGTGTACTTTACCTCTGCTCACGACCGGACATAGGCTGACTGCCATCACTCCCCAGTGCCCTGTTACTTCCAAGCCCCCAGGAAGAGCGTCGTGCTTTAAAGCAAATTTTATTAAAACTTCCGTGTCCATCACATTAACAGTCAACATTCAAGATTCAAGATGTTTATTGTCGCGCCGGTTGTACAGGTACAAACGTGTGAAATACTTTTTGAAGCTCCATTAAAATAATAAGTTATATTACATTTACATTACAATTATAAAAAGGAAATACTTTGTACAAGGGCATATTAAGAACATATATATTAAGAACATGGTGATGTGTTGGGTTGAGCGCACCACCCTTCCCAGCGCCTTACGGTCCACGTTGGTGCAGTTGCCGTACCAGGTGGTGAAGCAGCCTTGCATCATAACACCGGTAAGGGTCCAGCATGCTCCTTCAGATGTGCTTGTCAGATGGTCCCCCCAACTTTCCTTATGCATGATTGACCAGCGCTGCTTATGTGAGAAAGGAGTCACGGTTTGAACTTCTCTCTCTAACCCTCTTTTTTTCATCCTTGAAGCAATTATTTCTGCCATTTTTCATGTGAACAACCTAGAGCAACACTGCGTGTGACTTCCAGCAGGGACTGTAAGGAAATGTGAGTCGTTATCCCCGTATTTAAACGCCTTCCTCTGTCGTAGCCAGCTTTTCACTCCACCTTTGAGTGTAGCTGTTGGACAACATGCCGTACGAATCACACGGCATTTGTGCGGCCCCAGGGAGTTTGTCATCATCTTTGAGTACCTGGTACACTGGGAGTGGTCTGGTGAGGCTCTGATTCAGGACACATCCTCTAACTGCTGACCTCCACCAATACCATCGTGGCCAGCCTAAAGGTAGAAGTCATGAACAACAGGGCGGGTTATTATACAGAGCACATAGATTAATCATCTGACCAGGCGGATTATTAGAGTGTAATGAAGTGCGAGCCATAACACAGTTGTTGGAGACAACCGTGTTGATTAAAATTGAAGCTTATCTGTTCTGTCATGTATGAGAAAACGGGTGCTACACTGTTAGTGTCAAAGATTTAATTCTGTTCTGCCTACCTGTAACTCTTCTGATGACCTATCAGCTGTTTCATTTTGCTGACTGGGCAGCGGGGCACAATCCGTAACTTTCCAGCCTCACCGAGAGTCTCTAAGACCCCTCCATGAGCGTGTTCTGGGAAGCATCTGCACCACCTTACCTCTCTAGCTCCAGAGTCGGCGTCCACTTCTGCAGCTGCTTCCCCTCCTACACATGATCTCACTTCCCCCTCCTCTCCTCGTCTCCGGGGGCATCATCAGGAAGCCAGCCTGTCTCCTCCTGAACACTGTTCTGGCAGTCCACGTGTGTGCCAGCACTTCCTCACCCAGAGCTCATTGATTTTTTTTTTTTTTTTTTTTAAAACTCCAACCCTATTCTTCTTCTACCCTTCAGAGAAGTCTGGAGTATACATCATTTCACTTTCCGCAACTGGGGTCCAACTGTAACTGCAGCTGCTCATTGTGGGTGTTTGTTGTCTATTTTCTCTCTGTGCCTTAATTCCCTTTTCTTTTTTTCCTCTCAATAGAGAATCAATAATTCACCAGCCTTATGTATACTGTATATGTTTATTCTATAGTGAATAAGCAGAGTATTAAAGCCACATCATCACTAGGCACTGCACAGCTTTTGATGCAACAACTGAAGTTCATAACCTGTTTGGTGATGTTAAAAGAAACTCCAGTGTGTTTGCCGGACTAGTTTGCTTTATTAAGGCTGGTGAGAATACTATCATTTGAACTCTGGTGCAGACCAAACAAGTGCACTGACACTGCCTGAAAAGATCCATTTTCACGTGAACTCTGGGGCAAACCAGGCATTAAAGGTGCTCTATATGATATTCAGAGCATTAATATAGCAGCAAATAACTATTTGCTATGTAAAGATATAGAGGAGTCATGTCTACCTGAGCAGAGAATGAAGTCTCTCTCCCTCTGTGTGTGTTGTAATCTGAGCTTCTCCGTGCTTTGTTGATATTGCCGGACCGGCTGCGTGTCCTTTTAGTGCATGTGAGCGTGCCCCACTGGCTAGTTCACGGCCGCCGCTCTGCACTGCTATCATACGGTGGTTACAGCTGATAACGTCGTTCCGACCGATGGTGCCGTTGCAGAAGCGTAGCACCCACCCTCCAGTTCCCCCTCACGTTAACACTGTTAACTCTGTCAGCACTGTTGACGTTGTTTTCACTGATAGCACCGTTAGCTGTGAGCTGCCGGCTCGTGTTTAGAGTTGTGTGGAAGCAATAGAAATCCCCCCCAATCTCGCAATTAGCAACTTTAAGGCTGCAAACAGGGAGAAACGGCTAGCCTGGATCTGTCCAAAGGTAACACAATTTGCCGACCAGCACCTCACTAATTAGAGCTCACTAATTAACATGTTCCACAAATAGTAAAAATGGCAAATTGTCATTTTTAGACTATGGTTTTTGTATAGATAAAAAAGTTTTGCTGTTTCCTAGTTTCCAGTCTTTATGCTAAGCTAAGCTAAACTAATGGTTTGGCTCCAGCCTCATATTTAGCATAAAAACATGAGAGTGGTATTGATATTCTTACCTAACTCTTGGCAAGAAGGCAAGGAAGCACATTTCCCAAAATATGGAACTATTTCTGTAAGAGCAGCATAATGTGCTGTCACTCACCACAATAACTGATTTTGCCTCATAAATCCAGGTTGTGCTGATAATACATGATTTGTCACCAAAAATAGTCTAGTTAATGAGGTATTTGTTATGTCAAGTGACTTATGTTGAACTTCTGGTTCGTTTGTAATAAGTTAGTGTGAACTCACAAAAAAGTACTTAAAGTAAAGTACCATACTAATTTATATGTTGTCTATGCTGTGTGCCACACAATACACTGAATACAATGAGATGCTTTTGTTTTATTACTGTAACCCATTATAGGGCATCTTATTTACTGTACGAGCTGCTTGCTGCTCCTCTCTGTTTCTATACAGTCCACTCCAGCAAACACTATTGTAACTAATCGCTCACAAAGTGATCGTGCTCCAGGAGCAGGGATCCTCTCCAGTAACTCATTTTACATCTCATACAGGGTGCAGGTTTTGCTGGGGCTCCCAGGGATTGTTTGGAGGCTGGTGCAGTCAGGCGTGGTGGGGAATGGGAATGAAGGGATTATGATGGGCTCTTAGCATTTGCCCTACACAAAGACACACACACATTTAAAAGGAGCCAAGGCAAACCAAATTAGGCTGCCAAATTGTGTGTTCTCTCTCTTTCCTGGCCTTCCTCTCCAGAGCCTTTGATGGTCTGAGTCTCTGAGGGCTCTGCCATCATCAGGGAGAGATGAGAGGATTGAAGGGGTTTAGGCCCTCTCTGTGAGATAAGAGGGTAAGAGCCCCTTCAGACTGAGACAGAGGAAGACATGACCTGTGGCAGATTAAAGTTGAAGGTCATCACGAGTACATTTCCAGTAACAAAACAAACTGATTTAAAATTACTAGGATGTTTGAATCATGTGAGAACGTTACTGAATTACAAGAAGCACCAACTGATTCACGATAATTAAAAAATTGGTAAAGCTTTACATTCTGCATAGCTCTCCAAATGCACAAGAGAGAGTGGTTAAGACTGCGATAAAGGGCATTGCACAGAATAATATTTAACCTTATTAATTTCCAAGATTGCTGTTTCCAGAAGAGTAATGGAGTTTGAATTTAAAGATTATGTCCGTGGAGGCTGGAGTGCCTTTAAAAGTTCTTCCTGAACTTTTGACTTTACTTGGAAAACTATGGGACTACTGGTAGAAAAAAATATATGTCGGCAATCAATATTAATCCATGGTTCATTTTCTGCTTTTGCCCTCCTAGCGATGGTGCCTAAGGATGGCGATGTTGGTTAGCCCATTCATTTGTCAATTTATTCATCCGTTTTTGGTCGAGGTGATCTTGAGAAACTAGCAAGAGTACACTATACTTTTAAAAAATGATCCAACTGAAAAACACACCTCAGTGTTGCCAACTCTTGTCCAATGAAAATAGCTGGCAGCACCTAGCTCCAAAAGTCCCTAAATCTAGTGAGAAAGTCGCCAACACTGACAGCCCGTCTCTTCAGGCTTCCCTCCAAAGCCATTCCCCCAAAACTATCATTAGGAACGTAAAACATATCATAATGAATGTGAACAATGAACATAGCTATTGTTAGTACTCACAGCTGTCAAGTTAGCAGCTTGTGGAAGAATCTGTGATGCGCTGTGAGTACATGGGTAGAGTGTCCGCATGTAGGTAGACTGGCAGGTAGCCCATCCAATCATTACATTCGGGCTGATTGAAATGATTTGACGGGTTTATTACAGTCTTGCGACAGCCACAAATATCAGATTTTTTTCTAATTTTTTGTCAGAACATTTGATTTATTGATTGCTGTCAGTATGTAATGAGAATTTCAACTAATTATAATGAGAAAAAATTCTAAAAACGTTAACTTAACCTTGCCTTTAAACTAAACCTTTGACTAACACTTTGGTGCATGAAAAGATAGAAAACTAATGGTCCCGTTTTCAGTTTGTTCTGGACGTTCGTGGTTCCCAGAAGTTGAATCCTAATTTTTTGGGTGAAGCTTTATATTCAGCTCATTGGCAACTTTGTAGCACAACAAATTGTTGATTCATTTCAGTTATAAAACATGTGACTCGTATTAGTTATTTGTGCAAAGTTACAAAGCCCAAAGTCCACACCAAAGGGAGTTACTCGCCCAGAAAAATTGCTCCTGAACTGGCTGAAACACCTTGCTTCAAGTCCCGCCTTTTGGTACTTGGTGACATAGTGATGTCACCAAGTAACACACTTTGCCTACCAGTTAGTTTGGCATGCCCTCAAACAAAGCTAGTTAGAGCGGAGCTGGAGCTGAGTCCAAAGAGTTTGGTTCAGTTGACCAATCACAACAGAGTGGGCCAGCTGACCAATCAGAGAAGACTGGGCTTGTCGGTCAGAGCGTTTCAGACAGAGGCTGAAAAGAGATGATGCAGCACAGCCGGTATGAGAAAAATAAAGCATTTTTTGAACATTAAAGTTGCTGTTCTACTAGAAACCCGAAATACAAGTATGTACCTGAAAATAAGCATAATAGGTCCTCCTTATACATGGATGAAAATCACTCTATCACTACTTTCTATGCTTCCGCATAAGTTAGAGTTTAAGTTAAGTCCATACTGCTCTTGTGAATACAATATCTCAGGAACGCCTGGAGGGAATTTCTTCAAACTTGGCACAAACGTCAACTTGGACTCAAGAATGAACTGATATGATTTTTGGCTGTCAAAGATCAAGGTCACTGTGACCTCAGAAAATAGGATTTGACGGAAACTCAACTGTAATAGTGTAATAGGATAAAATGATGAAGTGTCCACATTTTGGACAGACATGGACATAAACTACAACTTGACTGGCTGGTGGAGGTATACTCTCAAAGCTAGTAATTCTATTCTAGTTCTATTCTAATTCTAGTATGCACTGAGTAGCTTGAAAAGTGTTTTTTATGTACTCATAATGAATAATTTAAAAGGTTTGTCTTCACGTGTGGTTGTCTGCTTTATTAGAGAAATTTGCACTATTTGGTTAAATGTATCAATGGTATTGATTTCATAATTCTCCTTGAGTATGTTAGGACATAATGGTGCAACATGGTGTGTTTTATTGAACTCTGAGACACGAAGGTCACCTACCTTCATATTGTTCGCTCTTCATTGTAGCACCTGTCCTAGCTCTTATTCCCATGAGCTAACGATATTAACCCCCTTTAGCGTGCAGACATATCATCTGCTTGATTAGGGGTGCATGTGTGTGTGTGTTTTTTCCTGTCTCAGTCTGTTTGCATGTTCACTTACATGTGTTACTTTGCTATAAGCTCTTTAAGAATAGAGAATCTATTAACAGCTGTAGGGGGTCTACAAATGCTCGCATAATGAATGTGACACACATGCATGCATACTGTACACACACACACACACACACACACACACACACACATACACACACACACACACAACGCTGGCTGAGACTCAGCAGAGATAAGCCAGTGGATTAAAACAGCACCAAAATGTCTCTGATGTAGGGGACAGACAGTTATGTAACACAGAGAAACGCTGACCAAGAAGAGCAGCTCTGTGTGTGTTCATGAGTGAGTGTGCGCCTGTTTTTAATATTTTCTGCAGTTTTAATTTGGCGCCACACATATCGGTTAACTTATCAAGGCGATTATTTAAAAAACAAACATGACCTTAGAGGAAAAGTTATTCTGTGGTCCCTCAAGAGAACACAAGCAGAACTAAATTTGAGGTTATATTTGGATGTACCTTTGCCTCTATGTACAGCTGCATGCGCATACAAATTTAATCAACCAGCTCTGCTCTCTTCGTTGCTGCCTGAATGCGCTGACTCCTTTACAGCAGTGCCATCCTCACTGCATTAAGGATATGCAGAGGGAACGCCCCCTACAGGTGGACCATTGAAACAACAGCACTTCTTCTCATTACCATTCAGCTCATGCCGCAGCTGCTTTCAGATACTGCTTGTAGTTACTAGTTTGCGGTTATCGCAGTCATCGTGGTTCACTCGACGATGTCTGACCTTGACTTCTAGCTCCTCCTCTCAGATTGAACATCTGGCTTGGTGGGGAAAGGAAGCAAAGAGTTAAGTGCCTCTACAAATTGCTCTTCAGGTGGATTGCATCCTGTCGTCAAGCTCTCTACAAGAGAGACACAGGAGTAAAGAAAGTGACGTGAGAATGGGATGGAGAGGCTGAGAAGAGAGGAGGGAAAGGATGAGAGGGAAAAAGTGAGTCATGAGGATGAGATCTGTTTGCAATTTAGACTTCAAGATTATGTTTCAGTGGGCTTGCATGACTTAAACCTTATAAAAGAAAAATTGGAGCATGAATTAATAATATGTAGATGTGGTAATATAAATTTGATGTAAATATTTTATATAAGTGCTATACCACCAGACCGTTATGTATCTTTGAGACACTTCTCTTCCCTGTCTCCTTCCTCCTGACCCTCTTGTTAGTAAGCAGTCACGCAGCAGTTTTTTTTTTTTTTTTTTAACACAAAGCTATACGTGAGCATGTGTCTCCTCCTCCAGCTCTCCACCAGAGTCAAAGGGAATTCCTGAGCGGCGCTGAACCTCGACTCTGCCATCTCGTCTCCCACGCCGCTTCTCTGCCTCCCAGCTGTTTGCCACTTTTTTTTCCTAGTATAGTTCTCATGTGTTTTCAAATATGCAATTGTTCAGGACAAGAGTAAAGCTCTTTGTGAACTAAATCTAGTGTTGTTAAAAGAGTATTTGTTGAATGACATCATGTCAGGCTGAACTGGATTATCCTACAATAGCAGATCCTCCACTTCAAATCTGCTGGGTAGAGGGTTTCCAACAATGTGTGGTGGAAGTTTTTAAAAGTATAACCATACATTTAAAGGCCCCGGTGTGTAGGATCTAGCAATGACGTTGCAGGTTGCAACCAACTGAAGACTATCCCATGAGCCAAGTGTGTTGGAGAGCTACAGTGGCCATCGCGAAACGCAAATGTCTCTACCTAGAGCCTTTTGGAGCAAAGCCAGTGCATAGTGTGTGTGTGTGTGTGTGTACGTGGGAAGGGAGTAGTGAAGCAAGAGAGAGAGAGAGTGGCGGCGACGGGAGCGAGTAATGTTATCGACTCCGGCCCAAGCAGGAAAAGTTAACAGAGTTTGGTTTGTCTGTTCTGGGCTACTGTAGAAACATGGCAATGCAACATGGCAGACTCCGTGGAGAGGAGATCCGATCCCTATGTAGATATAAAAGGTAAGGTAAGGAAAACGCGATTCTTGCCATGTTGAGAGCCGTGCAGAGGCAATAGAAATGCTCCCAATCTCTCACCTAGCACCTTTTCAAGGAATAGTTGGACATGTTGGCAAATAGACCTTTACTTTCTAGAAGACCGAAGAATGAAAAGCTTGATACTACTCTCATGTCTGTTTGGTAAATATGTAGTTAGTTGGAGCCAGCAGCTGATAATCTTAGCTTAGCTTAGCCTAGAAATGGGGAAACGGCTAGCCTAGCTATGTCCAAAGGTATTTTTAGTGAGCAATTAATGAGCTTTAGAGGTGCTGATACAATAGGCAGATTTTGTTGCCTTTGGAGAGAGCGAGGCTAGCTGTCTCCCCCTGTTTCCAGTCTTCTCATCTATCTCGGTGACGAATAGGTGTATTTCCCAAAATGTCAAACTATTCCTTTAAACATTTATGGACAAATACCCATAATAGGGCTCATTTAAACACATCACATGCTCTCCTTTACCCAGACTATTTCCAACAAGTAGAGACATCGTCATGGTTACCATTGTCAAGAGTCGCACAATAGCAGAGCTAATGTACAGTAGACGCACTCCTGTGCCCACTCATGGCTGCCGCTGCTTTTTGTGTACTCAGTTTATTAACTTAGTTACTTGGAATAATCAATTAGTCTCTCAGGAGTTTAAGGTCCACCATCTGGAACAACGGGGAGGCTTTGGTCCTCTGTCAATCAGGGAAGTTCAGGCCTGGCCAGGGTGTAGACTGGACCATGCAGGAGCCAGTCATTAGTCTGAACCATGTGGATGTTGTAGACCAACTGGAAAACTGTGGCTCCTCTGCAGAGTTACATTGTTACATTGGTATCTTTTACTTTTTATTCTCCAGAACAATATGTGTCTTTTTAGCACCTGCTCCTGTTTTATGTCACTGCACCGTCTCATCAGTCCGACCTCTTTCCGCTCCTCTCCCTCCATGATTTCCGTGTGCTCGCTCTGCACGTTTCCACCTGCACCCATAATCCACTCCGTGCACTTTCAGTTCGGCTCCTCTTGTCCTGATTTCAGACACAATCCTCTCATAGCCTCAACTAACAAGGTGAATTTTAATCATCCATTATCACTACTTAACCAGGCTGCTATGGCAGATTTCCTAGGGCACTTTTTGTTCCTGCTTTCCACGTATTCACATCAGTATGGCAATGACTGCCCTTTGACAGACTCATATATATATGATATATATATACTGTATATATATATATATATATATATATGATATATATAAAGATATATATATATAAAAAAAACATATTTTGTTATATTGCTATTTAGAAATATCAGAAATATGGTCCTTTACCAGTCCTGAAATGTGCTATCTTGAACTTGTGTAATAGTAAAGCTCCTGTTTATTTTAGTCAGACCACTCAGCATATACAGTACAGTAGTCTCAATGCAAAACATCTTCAGGACACTACAGCTTTGATTCATAGTCTTCACTGTATACATTATCTTGGAGATCTACCTCAAGGGATTCCCTCAGCTCGAGCAAATTATCAGTCAAGTGATGACACTCATGAAACGCTGACAGGTAGCACGTGCTCTACCGAGATTGTATCGATCCACCAGCCATTCACGTGAAGGCATGCAAGAGAGTGAACGTTTTAATATACCGCGTGCTCAGTGTGTTTTACGATAATGGAGGAGCTCACACGGGGCGCGAGGAGCCTCATCAGGGCTCTCTTGTAGTTTATTTCTCTATTCTCACAGGAGTTTTCAAGATTCAATCCCACCTATGTGCTGTAATGAAACATAGAAATGTTCAGTGTCAGCTCGACTAATGATTACTTACTCCATTGATTTCTTTATAGATTACCACACACATGTGAATACACACTACAACAGGAAGTTGTTCCTGGCTTTGGGCGAAGTCGCCGCTTCTGGCGAGTTTGCCACAAACTCATTCATCTTGTTGGGCGATGAATATCAGGATATATCCTGTGAGACAGCATACATTTGTCAACCATCAGAGATGTTGCCATAATGTTTATACCATTGTGGGAAATGTTGCAAATTAATGAGCAGGGCTGCTTTCAGGCTCTATTGGATTTTAATGGGGTTTTTTTGCATCATTGTGAGAAAGTGAATTGCCAGGTATATAATTTGCTGGGATAGACAGAAACGCACAAGTTATTTTAACAGCTTCTCAGTTAATTTCCCAGAAAATGTACAATATCGCAGTATATAATGATACTGTAGCACACAATTAGAACTGGCATTCTGCAAACAGCCCGTAAGGCATAATTAATTAATACCATGACTGGAAGACGTTTGGCTCTCAGGCCTGAGTGGAATAATATTCGAAAATGATATTCATGGTTTGTTTTGGCCACTTAGGATTTAGTTTTTCAGGGGCAGTTGAGAGAAAATAACAATCACAAGACAGTATTTCTCTCTGTGACCCTACATCTGAATTAACCTCATATATTGACCTCATATTACTAAACCAACCCACCAATCTGTTGTCCTTCGCTTTAAAGAATTCATACATGACCCAGGTCTTTGTTTTTAAACTTGTTGGGATCTTCTTGTGAGAATAATCTCTCTAAAATACTGTAAGTAGAGTTTATATTACCAGAAAGAATATTTATTTATTCGTTAGATGATCCAACGTTTTTTTCTTCATTTGGGTTCTGACAAACAAACCACTCGATTACACTGTTATCAGCTCATTAAATGTGCGTTATCAGTCATAATAAGATTATAAGCCTCATATATGTGGGTCAGTAGGGGCCTACTGTGCCTACTACGTTGTAAAAGTGTAAGCGAAACTTAAAAGCAACACGTTCTAACACGTTGTAAAACTGAATAAAACGTTATGTTTTGAACACAAACAAAACGACTTCTTTAGGTTTAGGCAACTAAACCACTTGGTTAAGTTCAGGGAAACACATTGTGTTTTGGCTCAAAATAACCTTTTTGAAAAGTGAAAGTGAAACCTAATGCTTGTGAACAGGATTACACGTTGTTTGGTTTCATGAGGGATGCGAACCAAGGTCTCCTTGGTGAAAGTACTGTGTTTTTTGCTCGTTATAATTAATACGGTCGCTAGATGTTGCTGTCGTCTTCTTTTATTCCTTCTTTTGGTGATCGTCCATGTGAATCAATGACAAAACTACTAGTGGGTGTAGCAAGGTCCACATCTATGAGGCTTATAAGCACTGATATCGCCCCTTTAATGACCTGATAACAGTCTAACCAGCTGGACAAACATATAACCAGGTGCAAAATTGAAATGGCGGTCAGCAGTCCCAATCCCAGTGAAACCCAGATCCACGGTCACGTCCTTGTTGATATAGTGCAGTGTCTCCTATTCATCTGACGATTTAATTCAGCTTAAATTCATTATCGACAATCTCCTAGAATAGGATTGGTAGTTGATAGCAGGTGGTCACAGCTCACAGAGCAGCCATGTGGACAGAAAGCTGCTCGACAGACTCAGGTGTGCCTCATCTGTGAAGGCTGGAATGTACTCACAGCCACACGGGACAGATCGAAGACGATACAATAAAGAGGGAGGAGAGGATATTGTACAGTGGAGTGTGATACAATATGATGGAAATCTATATAATACATCTTTGTCTGCTTGGGACGATCTATATTAGAATAATGCATGCAACCCAATATATTATGAAAACAAAAACAGCATTTTGCTTTGTTGGTATTTTTATTTTTCGCTCCTGTCCCTTACCTCATCACCATTCCATGTGTAAAAATATAAAACTAGGATGCAGATTACTGTAGTGATCTATAACATTTAGATTTACAGTAATAATTGCCTTGTTACATAATCAAATTTGGGGGTTTTAGTAAATTAATCATCTGATTTTTTTTTTTTTTTTTGTTTAGCATTTCTTTGACCACCACGGAGCCACTAGTGATGTTTTGTGATGAACTGTGTTTTAATATCTGACTGCGTGTGTGGGTGCATACACGAGGCAGAACTGGCACTGAAATGCTGAAAAAAGAGTGACACATTTGCAGTCCTTGAAAAACAGAGGTTAAGCTGTGAGGTCTTTTCAAATACTGTTTGGGTTCTTTCTCTTATTCTGTGAGGACCTTCGCGAGGCTGCCTGCCTATTCACCAACGGAAAGCCCACACGTATTAAAACATCAAAGCCCGCTCTGTGCTATGTTGAACTGTGCAGAGATCCATGAGTTGCTGTATTTTCTTGCTGTCGATACGTGCCTTGAATACATTAAGTGGGAGAGAGGGCGAGAGAGAGAGGGATGAATAAATAAGTGAACTGGGTTGGAGGAAAAACCAACCGGAGCGGTTTTCATTCCATGTTCCTTTTAAATCTTTGGGCAGTAAGAATCAGATAAATTAATAATAACATGAGGTTTGGTCCACTGTCTCCCCCCATATACCCCTTCTTTCCTTGGCTTATTCCCAAAGAAATAATAAAAGTTTTCGATATTTTCCTTTCTGATGTTTCCTCACGCTGCACCAGTGTCAGGGAGTATAACCCGGACTGTAAAAAGACAAATACAGCCACGGTGTGAACACATATTGATTCTGCAAAGGGCCAGTGAGGCAAAAATTAACTATTTTTACAGTGAAAATGAAACCAAACCAAACCGTTCAGATACAAGGCTGTTCTTATCGCAAAAAGTGCCAGGGACCATGACAGGGAGATTTTTTTTGTCTCCAATCGATCTCCTTTGCATTGTAAAAGTCAAATTTTACCCCGGTCTTCCTCATTAAACCTGTTGGAATCTCCCTGCACTATAAGCAGAGCCTGTATTACAAAGAAAGAATTATTCTTCTTATCTCTCCTTCTCTCAGCGGCGGATGTGATTAAAAATTCTGCACACAGTTCGGTGCTAAAGACGGCGAGCGTGTTTTTGTGCAAGAGTGCTGCGTCAAACAATGAATACATCAGCGTGGACAAGGACAGGAGTTTGTTCAAGCACTCTTAAAGATCAGGGTGAGTCTCTGAACCACCTACAATCCCCCACACATCTAAGAGGACCTTTTTGTAAATTTCTGCCACTTACTACAGAGTGTAATGTGCGACGTTGCTGAGCAACGTAGTCATTAAAAAATGACATTGACTTGAATGGCCTTGGCTGGTATTTTCTGTTCTCTTGCTACAGCACACAACACCATTATGGTGCTTTATAGGCAGTGTCTGGAGCATTGAGACTTCAATGGCAGCAAGAGGTAATAACATTTTAAAAAATGTTCCCGAGATAGAAAATTAAATGATTTCAGTTTAACTCTTGGAATCATTTTGGATCTTTATACTTTTCTCTCAAAATGTACAAAATGTGGTTTATGGTACAGTAATATAGATGTGACATTTCAACTAGTCAACCTACAATTTTAGCAAAGTCTGACATTTTGGGAAATATCATGGAGAGTTAGTTGTGAAGATTGATACCACTCTCATTTCTGTCTGTTAAATATAAGGTTACAGTCAGCCACCGGCTAGCTTAGCATTTGCCACATAACTCCCTGCAAACAGCAAATTGTATTTCGTATTATTGAATCTTTACCCATTGTTTTTTGTACCGATTGAACAAACGACAAATAAAATGTTAATAAATGAGCTTTAGAAGTGCCAGTAGGCGGATTGTGTTTCCTTTGGACAGAGCCAAGCTTGCTGTTTACAGTCTTTATGCTAAGCTAACCAGCTGCTGGCTATAGCTTCATATTTAGAGGATATACAGATATGAAAGAGGAATCAATTTTCTTAAATAATTCTCGGCAAGAAAGTAAATAAGTAAGTAAGCGCTTTTACCAAAAAAAAAATGTCCTTCAATGAACTTTAAGAGTGCACATGGAACTTGCCATTAAAGGTTGTCCAAATGATATCCCAACGCGGTCTCACAGGAAGGTGTTTAAATAGCACGACATTCCACTGACATTCCACGTGTCATCAAGACGCATTTTAGGCTTTTCAAATGTCATTTGTACACCACTTTTTGTGTGTCATTTGTACACCACACAACAAAACAATGGTAACGTCCGCAGTTAGGTTTAGGCAACAAAACCACTTAGTTGGGTTTAGGAAAAAAGTCATGGTTGGGCTTAAAATAAGTACATAAACTACTTAGGGAAACAACATAACATGGAAAACATGTGGAAAAACGTCTCAAATGTAACTTGCAAAACAAAACATCAGTCTCGTACACCAGTCTCCTAGTTAAAAGTCCTGTGTTTGTTGGACCCACCCACCATAAACAGTCTTTCTCACTTTTTATTCTATGTCACTAGCTCTGAGCATAACACATTGACACGGATGTGTCTATTGGACTCAGTACAGACTACATAGCGTACAAATGACATGTCAAAAGCAATAAAGGCGTTTGTATTGCATGCTAAATGCCATCAACTATCATGGCATTCATACCTTTTCGTACAAACGGGCTGGATATCCAGAGCATTAATAAAGCAGCAAACAACTATTTGCTAAGATATAGAGGAGTAATGTCTACCTGAGCAGAGAATGAAGTCGCTCTCCCTCTGTGTGTGTGTGTGTGTGTGTGTGTGTGTGTGTGTTGTAATCCGAGTTTCTCCGTACTTATGTCAACTTCCTGTTGACATAGGCAGGCAGGCCGGCCATGCGTGCCTTTTAGTGCATGTTTGTGCATGTGGGCCGTCGCTCTGCACTGATCTGATACAGATGTTACAGCTGATAACGCCGTCCCAACCGACGGCGCTGTTGCAGAAGCGTAGCATTCACCCTCCAATTCCCCCTCAGATTAACACTGTTAGCTCTGTCAGCACAGTTGCCATTGTATTCACTGTTAGCGTTATTAGCACCGTTAGCGTTATTAGCACCGTTAGCTGTGAGCCGCCTAAAAGGCAATTAGACAGCTGCAGAAACTTCCTGAGGTGAGGGCGATGAAGACAAGAGGATGCTGTGAGAAACTTTTCTACTTTCAGAGTAGTGTGAGTAGTGTGCTCACTCACACGTATTACTATGCTGCATGACCTCTTCATGCATCTATTACGTGTATTACTGTCCAAACAGATAAGGAGATGAGCGTGTATAAGTGTGAGTACAACAACCTCGGTATCCGAACAGCCCCCTGCTGTGAGAGCATTAACAACTATAAGGAAGGATAAGCTGGACATAAATGTGTTACTCAGCTCACGGCATGTTTCGCTGAGAGAGGCGGGCAGATTTAGCCTCTTGTTATTTCTTCTCCCTCAGATGAATTAGAGCGATATTCCTCCATCGCCTCCTCATATGGAAATAAATGGACCTGGTTTACTGTATATGTTCATGTATGAAATTGCTTCTACAGTATAGGTTTGTGTGTGCTGTATGTCAGAATAATAGCCCCCCTATATTCCTACAGTAACTCCTGTCAAAGTGACAAAAAGCACCTCTGTTCACCCTGCTGCTGATGTTGCAGATGAGAGCCTCAGGTTTTATTTCTTCGAGAGAGAGGAGGAAGAGGAGGAGAGGAGAGGAGAGAAATGGAAATAGGCATAAATATGGAAATATAAATAAACCGCAACCTCTGGGGTTCCACCACCCACCATCTCCTCTGCTCTGCATCTGCTTACACCCCCGGTGAACTTTGTTATTTATCCTGTTATGTGCTATTATTATCATGTTTTTATCTCTGGTCCGATCCTGTTCCTCCGGTCCCTCTATAAATGCTGCCGGTAGCTGCTAAGGTCAGGGATGTTGGTCCTTTTGTTAAGTCAGCCGCCGCCGCCGTCGCTGCTGCATCCTCCTCTCTGCCTTCATCTCTACATCTTCCTCCTCCTCCTCCTCCTCCCTGCCTGAGGGATTAACTCTCTCTGTTTGTATGTCAAATACACTGAAGGAAGACATTAGACACAGAACAGCGTGTAATTATCTTTGTAATGAACTACAA
The DNA here is from genome assembly GCA_916701655.1 of Sebastiscus albofasciatus. NCBI lineage: Eukaryota > Metazoa > Chordata > Actinopteri > Perciformes > Sebastidae > Sebastiscus > Sebastiscus albofasciatus. The sequence continues at coordinate 32,442 of CAKAOI010045180.1, read as the reverse complement.
GACTATAAACAACTTTGTCTTTTCCTTTTTGCTTTTGTGTGACACACACATTTGTACACCCAGACACACATGAAACACCCGTTCTATTTCACACAGGCTTCACCCTCTAATTTTGCCCACAGTCCGCTCTCCACTGCAGAGCTGCCATATGCCTACAAACCTATATAGTCATATACTTACAATGCACACCTTTCAGTCTTTGTTGTAATGTGCATCAGTGCATGAACCATCTTTGCTCTTTGCAGCCTGCAAGTGTGTTAAACAGGGGGGGGGCTGCATGAAAGCCTCATGTCTTTCGTGCTTCAGCCTTCCGCATGTAAGCAACGTCTGAAGGTGACATGCGAGACCTCGTGCGAAGCTGTAAATGTGATGCAGTGTACTTATCTCTACTCACATCTGTCAGTGTAGCTGACAAATGTTATCTGAAGATGAAGGGAGTCTGCTAGGAATTTATTTGGATCCATTACTGAACCTCGGGCTCCTGTCCACACACTGCAGGTGCTCTATTTGAAATGCTCAGAATTATTTAAAACTTTGCTAAAGAAATAATGAAATATTGCTTGAATCTCGGGTGAATGTTGCTTTCAACTGCTTTAAAAATGTGTGAAGAATGTCATGCTCCCTTATGCACGGAGATCATTTTCAACCTGTTTAGCACATAAAGCTCTAAATAAACTCTAATCTTAAAACAGCACTGTCATCTCGCTAAACAGCCATGTTTGCATTAGATCAAGAAAAGTTGACAATTTAGACAAACAAGGTTTTGACTTGAAACCACCAATATATCATTTCCTCTTTTCGGGGTTCCTCTGGGGGCCCCGGAGATGCCAAACAGCCTCTAAGTTCACCTTTGCCCCGGGCCTGCTCCGTCTTAAGCACTCAGCCAGATGTCAAGTGAATCCTCTGTATGTGTCTAATGGAATTTTATTCAAGACTTCCTACTTTATTCTACAACATTTCAAAGGGAATTGTTTTTCTCCCCTACATGTATCCAATTTTTCTGTTTTTATAAGAGACTTGGGACATTAAGCTCATGAAATTGCTTTTGTTGGGTAAAAATCATTTATTTCCAAGACATCCTACTTTCATTTCAATGACGCAACCATGGACTGTATATAAGAAGTGGAAGTAGTCATCGTGACGACATCTATTGGTTTGTGGACTGCTATTTTGAATCCTCGAGTTTGGCATTTTGGCCGTCGCCATGTTGGTTATATTTAACTTTTATGAACTGAGAGGACACTGTGAAAGGGTTAAAGTTGTACAACGAAAACGTGGACAACTCCCAGACTAAACAACACCGTGGAAACGACCTGTCAATCACAATGTAGCCACGCCCTAAAGCATATCCTGCTTTATGGTCTATTTGACTCTAAATGGGACCATAATTTACTAAATGAACATCATGCTGTATTGAAGAAGACTTGAAACTAGCGTTTGAGACCATAAACTCACGTTTACATTGTTTACTGAGGTAATAAATCAAGTGAGAAGTAGGCTCATTTTCTCATAGACTTCTATACATCAGACTTCTTTTTGCAACCAGAGGAGTCGCCCCCTGCTGGCTGTTAGATAGAATGCAGATTTAAGGCACTTCAGCATTGGGTTCACTTTTCAGACCCGGAGGTAGCCCACTAGACGCAACACATTATTGACATTGTCTAAACAGTTTTTGATAATTTTCTCAACCTGTAGAGGAGGGTATATCATTTTTAAACTGATCTAAAGGCAGGAAAATCCGAAAAACTAGAAATACCAAGTGTTTACTTGTACTTTGGATCAGAATTAAAATCTGTTTATTTTAATACTGTAATGTTTGATACTTTTTCTGAAGTAAAAGAGTTTTAGTACTTCTTTTGAGTACTTTTTCTTCAACAAGATGATCATGCCACTGGAGTAATTAATCTCCCAATATTCAGCGGATGTTAAAGATATTACTGAACTGATTGCACATTTCTTCCCATTCCTATTTTTTGTTTTATCTGTTTTGTTACATCACGTAAATCAAAGATAACAAATGACTCTGAGGCAGAGACCCCTCTGTTATAAATCATATGAACATTCTTCATCAAAGCATAATGAGTTTTCTTCAAGGAAGGCTTGTATATTACAGAACAGTAAAAAGAAAAGGCAGCTATGTTGTGATTATAACACCTCCATTTTAATTATCACTTTGAATCGTGGCTGTTTGGGCAATAAAGGATGCTGCCTGAGGCAAACAACATTATTATACAGGTTGCACAGACAGAAACACATGGGTTAAAATAAGCAGTAAACCCTCAGTAGAAAACTCTTTAGTCATACACAGCATATCTGTGGTTCATTGAAGGCAGCATTCAAGGTCACTGGGAAATCTGTGCACCAGTGGTAGGGATTATATTACCTATTTAGAAATGAATTCCCTACATAAAAATGGAAATGAATGAAAATATGTTTCAACCACATGTGACTGATTCTCCTCATCCTGAGCAATAAGCTTTTTTCCCTGTGGGGAAAATATTGTGTTCAGTGTTCAAAGAGGTCAAATTAACTTAAAACGATACAATTAAAGCATACAAATGATACAACTGGCGTTGCCTAGAGCAAGTTATAGTCATTATGTTTGAAGAGACACACAATATAGTCATTTCAGTGATTTAAAATCATACAGAAATGTCTGCACTCCAGGCCCCGCTGCCTGAAGGCAGAGCCGAGCTTCCTGAAGGCCGAGGTATGTTGCTGAGACCGGTTGGTCAACTGAGGAACTGCAGGCCCTCTGCAAAGTACTGCAGTGGGTGTTACACAATGCTGCACTGTAAAGCTTTACTTGCTTTTACTGTACAATGTGATGATTGCAGTACTATCAAGGCCAACACTAAAATACGGTATGGCAAAATAAAAAAGCTTGCCATAATGGTAGTGCACTAAAAATCCATTATCCTTTCACAATGAGTAACAATAATTTATGTGAACTCCAAAGGTGATGTTCTACTGATGGAGGTCTGAGTGCAGGGCCAGCGGCTGAGCAGCTGCCCTAAGTTGTCAGTTTTGTTACCTTTGGACAGAGTCGAGCCAGCTGGTTCCCACCTGTTTCCAGTCTTCATGCTAAGCTAGGAGAAGCTGCTGAATGTCTAGTGTACAGATATTGAGAGCGGTATCGATCTTCCCTAAAATGCCGAGCTATTCCTTTTAACCCAAACACCAAGGAGAAACTATGCCAGTGGTTCCCAAAGTGTGTGCCTTTAAAACAGAGATTTGTTTATTTCCATTAATATATTGTGCGGTTTTAATGATATGTTATCACTTTTCTTTTTAAGTTTGGGCACCACTGAACTACTATACAAAGGAAAATTACCTTAAAAGATAACTTCACTATTTTTCAACCTAGACCCATGTTTTTTGTGTCTAACTGACTAATACGGCAACAATTTCTGAAATTGGTCCAGTACTGAGCAGGAGTGCAATGGGGTCCTATTGGGGCAAGCTGGCTCTGTCATTTACGTCCACTAAAAGTGTTTGTTTTTGCCATGACAGGCTCTGATTGTTATCATGAGTGTCTGACATTATGGAAAGAGTCTCGCTCAGGGAGAAGTCTCGTTCTGAAATCTGACGAGGTGACGTGTCGCCGGAAGACAATGGTGGAATAGTGGAATACATCCATGGTGGAAACGAGAGTGCCGGCCAGGCAGAGTTTGTTCTGTTGGAGTACAGAAAGCGTAGCTCAGTGTTATCTAAAAGATTTTCAGTGTCATGGCTGAATATTTAGACGATTTTGACAACGTGGATGAGGTCTTTGTATTCAATCATTCAAGCCAGAGTATACGGATATTCAGATTTCACAGCGAGACTTCTACTTGAGAGGTACTTGGACACAGTAACAAGCAGAACAAATCAAGAGAAAGGTAAGAAAAACGTTTTATTTCTCTGTATGGTCCTTTCCATGATGTTGTCAGACACTTATAGTAACAATCTGAGCCTGTCAGTGGCAAAAAGAAGCACTCTTAGTGAACATACTGTAACCTTACACGCTGCTCACTTGGCCTCGCATCTCGTTTTATGGCTGCCGGTAAAGGCCGTTACACACTGGCAGCGTTTTCTTTGTGCGATTAATTCGCACTTCAATATATTTTTTTTGAACTCTTGATTTTGTCATGAGTACTTTCACTCAATACGCAGATATTACACAGCGAAAAAACGATTTTAAAAAATGTCCCCATTAGTCACTTCGACACAAAATATGGGAAAATAGGGTCCAAGTTAAAAAATACAGAAGTTACCCTTTAATGGCTGCTGATGTGCCTTTCAGGAACGTTGACATCTTGATCACACAGTAGATTATTTATCAGCTCTACGGTAGGCATGAAAGTGATCTGTGTGAAGATCCAGCACATTTGACTGGTTTGAGACTGACGGCTTTCGAATGCGCTCCCGTCTGCTGAACTCTGCTGTCAAACCAGATTCCAACATACAACGGGGATAACCTATTTAGAGATTAATCCTTGTCTCATAAAACACATTTATGTGTCAGCCATGGTCGTCTGAACCATTTGGGAGGTTCGGGGTTGGCTGGGCTCTGCGTGCGTAGCTCAGAGATGATATTGCACTTAACATGGTTTTGTTCCCTGCAGTGACATGTTCTCAGCTGACATCCTGTCAGCTTTAACTCCACGTGATTACATTTTACCGCAGCCCATCTTCTCCTCACTTGACCTCCCAAATAAAGCAGCCCTAGAGCTCAATCCATTAATGTCACTCAGGCACACAAATATCTTGTGACAGTTCCAGAAATAAGCTTTTAAAATGTAATTGTTGTTGAGGTACACAATCATATTATTTGCTTTATGTGTAAAGCCACAATTTGTCTGAGTGAGTGAGTGGGAAATAACTTTTTTTTTTACTCATTGCATTTGTTTTTCTTCTTAATGTATTCCACAGTTTTCCCCACCGAGAGCTTGTTTACCCTCAAACACTTTCATTAGTGTCAGTGGAGAGCTTTAGCGTCACATAATGGACTACAAAATTACAGTTCTGGGGCAAAACCTGAGTGCTTGTAATTTTTTTTTTTTTGCTTCATATTAAATAATCTACTTGTGTATCAGCTTTCAAAGCCCCTGCCAATTAATCTCCAATAAATATTTAATGCTTCCGGTATCTTTACTCATGCAGTTGTTAGAATTCTCATTTGTTTTTCTGCCTTTAGAAACTCAAACTAATTCGGCTCGGTTAATTGCTTTCTCTCTCATACTTCCGGACGTCTCTGAGCGACCGTTTCTCCGATTGTGTTTTTTAATAACAGACGGATCTATAAGTAAAGATCGGAGGCTAGCAGCCTACCAGGGCTCGCGGTGATGAATACATCTTGACAGCGTTATTGAGGGATATATTGTTTTCTGGGACGTTGGAAAATTTCATCTGGCTGAGTCTTGTGAGTGGATGCCAGCGAGAATTGTATCGGTACAGAGAGTTATGGGGAACAATTTTGGGCGTCTGAGGAGCTCAGAGGTTGGGCTGTGCTGTACTCTATTTATTTACTATCCTAGTCCGCCATGATTAAGGGTATGATTCACTCCATGTTCTGAAACTCGGGGGTGAGCAGATTCCCTTACGTCAAAGACTTCATGCTTATTTGCGTCATGCTCATCTCCTTTGGGGAAATTCCTTCACATACAGTAGGCAGCTGGCAGAGACAATGTCGACATGACTACGACATCAAACACTCATCTCTCCACTGTTTTCCCTGAAGTGCTCGTGTCACATGAACTCTCCATAAAGGGTGTGATGAAATATAGAACATGTGGAAATAAAAGGAGCATCTACTCGTTGCCTTAAAGCAAAACTTGTGCTTGAAATAACACAATCTTCCTCTTACAAATGTAAAGTTACAATTGCGAGCAATAAAACCAACATTTGCTCAGTTCAATACACTCAGTGGTTTTGCTGCTGCAGCCTTATTTTGTCTGGTATGACCAGTGGCAATTAGTGGCTAATGTTAGATGTTAGATATTGCTGTGTAAACGAGTCAGTTCACTGGCTTTATGACTCATCTCTGCTTGTGCTACTGTTACACTATGTTTTAGGGTGTCTGACTTCTCAGCATGTAACATTTATTCAATAATTTGTGCCCTAAAAAATTCCCACAATGGAGCAAAACATGCGGCATCCCGAGCATGTACACTATTACTGTCAATGATGGTGCAAAATGATGAGTCATGTCAGTGTCCGAAACATCAATGTACTGCTCACCGTGAACCATTGATTTTGAGGATTAAATGGGGAATAGCGAATGACTCTCTGTCAGACTGCCTGATGATGACGTCTTTAAAGCAACTCACTAAAAATCAAAGGAAATTCAGTGTGCTGTTATGCTTTAATTGCCAGCTGTGACCAGAGTTCAGCAAAAGTCACATAGTCTTACTTTAAATGTGTTCATTTTCATAATCTTTTTAGTACTTTTGTCTTGTTTTAGTGAATCTCCCCAGTCAACTTACAACAAAGCACACTTTTAATTTGCACAACCAATAAACTGAGCTGCAACAGCATCAGATTTAATTCTCGACACGTGTTTCCTTAAGCAAAGTTCACACTACACAACTTTCAAAGGCGTCAAATTGCCGTGCTGTTCACGCTACACAACTTGTTATCTTGTAATCGGGAGTCTTTAAAGGTATAATATGTTACAGTTGTCGGTTGGTGTTTGCACACACCCGGCATTCTAAGTTGGGCCCTCCTCCTCGCCTCAACGAGCAAGCCAGTGAGAGAGAGAGAAGCAATGGTGGAGCGAGCTATAGAGTGACTAAAGAGAGGGAGCGCCGTTAGTGAGAACAAAGCAGTGAATCAGAGAAATAAAACGTTATTTTCGCATCATTTCACGGCAGCCATATGCTAAAGCTGCACAACTCTGCCGCATTGCTGGATATGAATGAATACAGCCGAAGGGCAGCTTCTGTCTGCTGTGGCTCAGCTCCGCTCCCGGTCAAACTACTGACGCACACCGATCTATTAGCACTTTGCACACAGCAGAGGAGAGACATAGGAACAGGGGAAACCCGCAGCAATGTAACAAACCCATTCTCATTCATGAAATACGGCTGCTTTATCTAACAGAGCTTAAGGACTTGTGACTCGGTATCAGAAGCCGAGGGGCGTGACAAAGCGGTGATATTTGGCATTATGAATGGGCTGCACACCCTGCGGTTACACCCCCACGTGGGGCCCAAAGGCTGTTTGAAGATGCCCAGAAGCGTCCCGAGTAAAACAAAATAAGAAGAAAAGAGAAAATACAGGCAAAGGGCAGGGTCTCTGTAAGAGTCTCTGTGAGAGGGATTATTTTTGTATCAGTCTATACATTGTTTTTTAGGGAATTCTTTTATATTATACCTTTAAATTGTAGTGGTTTTCACGCTACATGACTAACCAGCAACAGTGGGGTCACACACTAAGATCTTTCACCGGGAGGAATCCCGAATGAGGTCTCCAAACTGCATTTTGTCACGAAAACACACGCAAGAAGCGATGTGGGCAGTCATGCTCGTTGATGTTGTCGTTGGCACACATAATTCACATAATAGCCTGTCTTAGACGTCATAGACTTCTCTACTATTTCTCCTTGGAGATCAGTCACCGTGTAGTAAAGTTGGCTGGTAAAGTTCCTAATGTTACAGGCAAGTGACCCCTCCGCTAGGTTTCCCCTCAACCTGTGTCTCGCGCTCTCATTGGTTGTAACTCCCTGACAGACTCCCCAAGAGATCCACATGTTTAGCATGCTAGACATCTGGAATGTACCAGCAAACTCGGCTCGCGTCTTTGAATAGTTCACACATAACGCTCCAGCACGGATGTGCGAGCACCGAGCCAACGCAGATTTTCCTCTGATCTGGGGTTTTGTCGGGGAGCTCCAAAAACTGTCAGCGAGTGGAAAGTCATGGCTAAAGTCGTGTAGTGTGAATTAGACATTATGCTGCCTGTTGGAAGAAGCTGTCACCAGTCTAGTGTTTCTCTCGTAGTTGACATTAAGTATAACAACCAGACTTTTACGGCCAGGGGCAGAGTACAAATGAGGGCATGAACAATGAGCTCAACAACTTGATCTTTAGCATGTTGGTGATGCATGCGTGGTACCATGTCCTTGTAGTCCCCTGCAGTCATTTTCTGACAACGATCTATTTCACGCAGGCTTTGCCCTCTAACAAGTTCGATTGGCTCGCCTACTCGCTCCTGCAGAGCAGACAGTTTGTGAACTTGTCGATGGTCATCTGGTTGGTAGATGTCAACGACCTCCATATGCTGGTGCCTGGCTCTCCACTCCGGCCTGACTTCAGTATGTAGAGGCCAACCATGTTGACAGACGATTATCCCTCACTCCTTCATTGTAAGAAATGTTATGGGTGAAGGCTTTGAATACAATTTGTTGAACTCACCATAGCAACAGAACGCCCAACTGATTTTATTCCAGAGCTCCTCATCAGTAAAGATATTGAAGCTATCGGGTCAGTCAGTGCTTGACAAGTTACTGCTGTTACTACTTATTGACCTGCATTGGTAGGAGGGTTGTCGTATACGGTGTGTGGCCGTTTCCCTCTCCCTAGTTAATTTTTTTTTCTCCAAATTGTATTTATTGTGCTTCCAAACAGATCATAAATGACAAGTTAAATGTCAAGCTTCAGTTAAGATTTTAAATAAACATAAAACAGAACAAATTTAAAAAGGAATAACAAAAAGGAAATTAACCATAAAATAAAAATGAATTGGTCACATGTGAGAAATAAAAAGTTGCATAAGGTGTTTTCAGACACGGTTGTGGGGACTCTGAGAGGTAGTGTCCACTGGGGAGCTCTTCTTCCTTTAATGGCTTTTTTCCTGTTTGCATTCGCACTGCCGATAGGAGCACTGAAGTGACGCTAGCTGGCCGGCGCGGCTCGCACACATCTCCAGCTGGGAGATGGGCGAGCGGCAGGTTCGCTATTATTTCACAAGCTCTCTCAGCTTTTTCAGTAATATAAGAATAAATAAACAACTCTGTTACGTGCTCCATTTGCTTGTGTTTTCTTCCATTTATTTTGTCACAAGCTGTTGTCTGTGTTTTGTGTTGTCTGTTGTTTACACGACTAACAGGTTTTTAAGAATTGTGGTTGCCGATGCTGCATTGGCTCATGTGTTCAACCAATCACCGTACACTTACGTCACTCATTACCTCACTCATGCTGGGAGAGTACCTCCTCTGACATTGGAGCTAAAACTAAACATACAGAATATGGCAGAAAAAGTTAGTTTATCGGCGTACAGTATGTGAAAAATGGTTCCCATGTTTTTCTTAAACTGGCGGAAGGATTTTGATGCAGATCTGCGTGTGATTCTAGGTGAGGTCAATAAGGCCTGTTGGGTGTGATCGTCCCACCTCTGCTATAAAAGAGTGTGTGAGGGCATTTGTTCGCGTCTTTTGCATGCCCTAAAGGTCAAGGTCAGGGAGTACAAGCATCTGCTCTTTCCCTTTAAGTCTAAGGGAGCACAGACGGCGTGCAAAACTAAAATAAATGTTGCACATTATGACCCTCGCTCTTTGACCACAAACAGAAATCCAACCTCATCATACAGCCTGCTCTGAGAAGGGGTTGGTGGTTGTTTCATGATTGGCTGATGAGTTATAATAGATAATTTTCTGACAGTATCAAAGAGTAGTTTGCTTTTAAAGATGTATAGGGGCTAATGTGCATGGTGTAATACTGCATAAACACTATAATGTGGCATCCGCTGGGGAAATTTACAGAAACAGCCACTTCTGCATGTTTTTATCTGTTATTTCAGATTCATTGCTTCTGGCATTGTATTTTATGTGAATCTATAACAATTCTGAAAATATGCACTGATGAGGCTCCAGTTCTCCGGGGCTTGTAATAAGTAATGAATTTTATTTATGACAGAAAAGCTGGACAATGAGAAAAGAAATTCATAAATTGAGATAGAAAGATGGAAAAGTGACTAAACATTGAAAGTGAACTGAAAGTACAGAACTCTGAACTCAGTCTGTGGTGTCTCCATAGAGGAAAACAGTGTTGCTGTTGCTGTGAGCTAATAAATCAGGGCAACTTTAGTTACAGTAAAGCCACTCTGACATGTGATTATTAATTATTCATCTTCATTAAATCCATTTCTTTTTTTTTTTGGTGCAATACAATCCCAAGCTGCTGCCCCTGCTTCCTTCCTATATCACAGAGCGCAGCCATTAGTGTAGCGTAATAAATAAAACAGCCTTTCTGTCATGACTATGCCTCTTTACATTTAAAAAACATTTAGATGATTCACTGTTCTAAGGCTCTGGAGCATGAAAGTTTTTTAAATCTACAGGCACCGGCCCATAAACTGCCCGTAAGGAGATAAAGCTTTAATATTAATCTTTATTTAATATTATTCCTCCAGCTGCAAATAATGATTTCATATCATGCACTTTTTTAGTGCTTGTGCACATACATTTGAGTATCCGGAGTACCTACCAACCCACAAACTGTGAAATAAGACAAACCAGTCAGTTTTTTGGGGGGTTTCCGATATCAGAAAACATCTGATTCAACAAGCCATTTAGATTTGGCTCCTCTTCCTATGTCACATTCAGGCTCATTAGAATATATCACCCACGGCTTGAGAACTATCTTTGCAAAGGTGCACCATATTTTTCTCACATGCCAATTAGACTGGGCTTTTTCAGGAGGGGGTTTTAAAGAGACAGGCGCTAAAATGGAGCATTTCAGACCGAGGTTGAGTACAGGTATATTCAGACAGACAGTAGGAGGAAAATAATGTGTTTTTTGAGCATTAAAGCATGTAAACATGTTCTAGTAGAAACCCAAAATACAAGTATGAACCTGAAAATGAGCATGATATGTCCCCTTTAATACTTAAAGTGTAGATTGATGGGTTCATATTGAACATGCACAACAAAACTACACTGTAATTTTCAGGTATTTAAAAGCAAACAGACTGTAGTTTTCTTTTAGTCACAAAGAAACAAACAAAACACAACTTCTTTTCCTACTGCGTTACAAATGTTTTAGCTTTTTACACCCAAAGGAGCTTCATTGTTCTTCCGTTTATTGAACCAGAACTTCCTCCTTACTGCCGCCGAGTCCCATTTCGTACTGTTGACTCTCGATGGAGCTATAGATCACTGAGACAACAGGAGACGGCGGACTAAAATGCTTTTAGAGGAGTAAGAATTTCATTTTAAACAGCCGGTGGTTACAATTTCATCCGAGACTTTTTTCTATGACTATGAGGACACCGGAAATAAATATCTTTCTTCTCCCAGGTCCTTTACCTGGGACTATTATTGAGACAATTTATCACTGTCATCTACAAGCCACAAAGACGTCATGCTGGATATGGGGACATACTTTGGCTGCTAACATACAATTTTCCTCTTCCTCACCTTTCCCCTCCTCAGCTTCCCGTGGATCGTTAATGCAGTCCTTGTCTGTACGATCCAGCCCGCATGAGTATTTATTAGCAGCTGTCGCATATTGGCTGCATCAATAATTAGTCACTGTAAAGTCATTTGGGTCCTAATTACGGGCGGGGTCCATGTCAGGGTGATCCATCAAACTAGTCACACGTATATCGCACATGCAGAATGCAGGCGCGCAAGCATCATCTGCCATCCATGTCAATGCCGCGTCTCTGCGGCGCATAATGAGGCAATACAGTAGGAAGATACCGTAATGACTCATCTCCAGCAGAGAAACTGTTCAATAAACTCAGAAGCAGTCACTCATTTTAACTGCAAGTGGTGTTGCTATAACCATGTTAATGTGATTAGACACCGGAACATTTATATCTTCATGGCATTTGAATTCTTACTCATGCAGTAGAAGCCAGTGCTGAACTTACATTTTGGTGAGGCTCTTTTCATACACTGTTCATAGCTATACTGTACCTAGGAAATGTAATGCACTGTAATTCGTATTTATCCCACAAAAAAACTTTAAAAGAACTATTAAAAATGAAATAAAAAGTTGAAAAAAACTCAGAGGAGCGGCTTGTCACTTAAAGGAGAATAGCTGGTCCACCTTAACAGCCCACCTTAAGTGAGTCTGAGCCGGTGTTGTCAGACACATGAACTTGGCTCGGGTCTTGAGGAGTTGTAGCATTTATTCACCAACAAATAAACTGTACACACACTGCTACAGCTTCGTTCACAGCTACAACGCCACCGACAACCCCACACTCACCGCCACCGTCTGACACTCGCTAACGTTATGCCGCGCCGACAGACCGTATGTGTTTGACAACGGCAAGCACGAAGCCACCATCCACGCTACAGTTGCGAACACAGCACATACGTACACACGGTCTGTCGGGCATTCGCTAACATTACACTGACAACCTCGCGGCTAAACTAAACGATGCAGTGGAGACTTTTACTGGGAAAGTGGCTGCATGTGTCCACGACACGCGGCTGCTACAGTAACTCTCCCGGACGGGTGAACTGGGGACTCATTTGTCTGTTTTGCGCGTACAGTGCAGCTGGTGACAAATGATGGATTTAACCTGTCTGTGCTTCGGCTTATCGTTGCAGCTGGGCACTCGTTAGGCGCTAAAACCACAGCACGGCTGCATGCAACGCTCTAATCTTGTCTGTTAACAGTTAATAATTGGTTAACTAGGGTCGGCTGTCGGTTAAAAAAAATTCTAAATTAGCTAATGGGTGGGTCAAAAAACATCTGACTTTTGCCAAGGAGGTCAGTGTTTGAACCCCGTGTGAAACAAGTCTGTTATTTATTTGTTACTGTACGTAACTTCCGTACTTAAGTTACGTCACTTCATGAGTTATTTTAACCCAAACCACAATCTTTTCCTCAACCTAACTAAGCAGTTTTGTTGCCTAAACCTAACCAAGTTGTTACTTGTGGGGACACAAGAAAAGACTGTATGCAAGGTACGAGCGGAAATTTACACGTGTTTCTGCATGGACGAAAACGCAGGAATAACTTTTCGTAAGATATCATAGGAAGTGTTGTAAGAGGATACGTCATTTTGATAAATGGAAAAAAAACGAAGACAGAAGATGAACAATGTAAAACTAGACATTTCTCTCCACAAAAATGCAAAATGTAAGTGTGATATCTGTTTTTAAAAGATGTTGTGACCGATACCAGAATGTTTTTTTCCCCAAATCCATCAGATTTTGTCACCCCGGTTGTAACTTTGCTTTTCTTTTACTTCTAAATGTCACACTCCCCTTTTAGTTTCCTAAATTCCTTTAAACCTGTGCCCCTCGTGAAATCTCTAATCCAAAAGATACTTTAACTGTTGCTTGCGGCATAACAGTTTAGAATAGATCCTGCGTCCTCTTGTGAGTTTATACAAAAATTATTGATTGTTTACCTGCTGTAAATAATTTGCACAAAGGATTAACGATGTGGCCAAGTGTGTGTGTACTGCACGTGATGCGGATACATTTCTTGTGGCGGTGTTTGTGTGTGAAAGTGCATGATGCACGGCCTGTCGACAGCCATTGATCCATAACACCTCCTGCAGTAAAAATGTGTGTGCTTTTTTGTTAGTTTTTTTTATCATTGTGCGCCATTTGCAATGTGCAAAATATGCATATTTGTTTAGCTCTGCATGCTAAAGCATCTGTGAGTATCTACTGTATATCTATTACTGTGTCCGTACGTGTGTGTGTGTGTGTGTGTGTGTGTGCGTGCTGCACATGATGGGTTATAAAACAAACCTGATAGGACCCCGGCACGTTGCTGAGCACATTATCATCAGCTGGCCCCAGACTTTTATGGCCTGCCACACCTCCCAGCCGTACCACAGCTCACTGGTGTTTTATGGGTGCTGCTCCCACATACAAGACGGTGCAGGGGGAACGGTGGGGGGGGGGCTAAGATGTAAATTATAGACTGCCGGCTGCGGTGAAGGTACCGGAACAATCACAGAGCTCCCGGCTCGTGAAATATGTGTCCACCGACAGAGAGGGAACGATGGGGTGGGCGAGGGGATAACGTGGAAACTACAGCATCGACAGACACGTCACTAACAAGATCGTCTAACAAAATGTGCGGAACATTACTTTTTAGACATGAGAGGCCTGCGTACAAATACGTGTTGAGAGCAAACTAATGATCCAACAGTGATTAGATGCTGAGACGGTGCGTTAGAGGTCAGTGTGAACTGGAGGCTTTAATGATTTAGTGCCATGTTTGGCTCACCAGAACGAAATGCCTCTCAAATTCCATTTATCTTGAATTTCACAGTTGAGGATTTTCACTTGGCCGGGGATGCAGGTAGTCTGACCCAGATACTGTGCAGTCTGATGAATTATTTTGTCTCTGATCTCGGTCTAATTCCAGCTCAACTGAGTGTAGTTGCAGCAGCAGCAGCTTGAATTATGGTGCTTTTTTGCTTTTTTTTTTTTTTTTTTTTTTTAAATGAGTGTGTGTTTGGCCCTATCGGGACCTGATGCCTTATTCAGCTCCGGTGCCAAAACGCTGTGAGTTCATGTTCCCACAGTCATGCTGATATTCGGGAGATTATGGGATCAGCAGAAATTAGAATGCTGCAGCTGCCGTGGCATTTGACTGACATTACAAATATGACTTGTATGCTCATGCACAACATGCACACGCACCATTATCAGCATCATCCTTGTCTTTGTGAAATTACCTATATACTTTTCGTTTAAAGATAGTTTTACACAGTGGTGGAAAGTGCAGTACATTTACACAAGTACAAATACTGTACTTAAGTAGAATGTTGAAGCACTTAAAGATGCATTCAGTGACTTTGAGCAAATATGATAAAAAGCTATTTTTATAAAACAGTCACTATATCCTGACAGTAGTGCATGAGACAGGTAATCTGTGAAAAAAATCCTGTTCCTCTGAGTCCTCCGGGGCTCCTAACGCCATTTGCAAGATTTCACTGCGCCCGAAGGAAAACAAGGAATCAGAGCCACAGAGTCTCTACAGCAGCTGTCAATCACTGCTCGCGAAACTCGGGAACTCCGATCAAACGGTTAAACTAGGCAGGGCTGATCAAATATGAATAAATATTCTGTTACTGCAATGCCTATTTCTCACCTCAAATGTTTTCAGAGTCATCTTGTAGTGTACTGTTTAGCTGTAAAATGAGAACATTTGCGCTGGCTGGTGGGCAGTGCTTTGGCCTCGACTGTTTTCAACATGGCGGCCGGGTCACAAACTTGGGCTCTGATTGGTTGTTTTGGGTTCGGACCATGGATGTATAAAGAGAACTGGATACAGCGTTGGAGGGAGGGCCCCGTTCATTCCTATGAAAGTTGCTCAGTGGTGCGTGAAGCCAAAATGGCTCGACTGCCGAGTGATAAAGTACCAGGATCATCCGCCGATCTTCCGCATCCATTGGGCCCATAGAGCAGGGGCAGTAGCGCTTCCTTGAACTCCGCCTCCCAGCCTCGGTCTGGGTCTCATTCACATGAACGGAGGAAGAGAAATAACTATGGATTCGGCTATTAGTTCATTTTACAACTGATCCGCAGAGTTACAGACGTCTCTTTCCCAATGTCAGTCTATGAGAAAAAAGTATTTTTGGGCCGAATGGCATCACGTGACGGACACGGACGTTGTAGTACCGCCGTTTGGCCACTACAGAAATTTGCTTCAACGCCTGGTGCTCTTCCTGGGGGGTTGGTTTGGGCGAAGGGAAATTTTGCAAATGCCATTAGGAGCACTAGAAGGAGGCAGAGGAACATGTTTTTTTTCACAGATTATCTGTCTCATGTACTACTATCAGGATAGCAGCAGTTTTATAAAAGTACCTTTTTTATCAAATTTGCTCAAAGTTACCGAATACAGCTTCAAAGTTAAAAGGTACTTAAAATGACTACTTCCATTTTATGTTACTTTATACTTCTACTTTACTACATTCCTGAGGCAAATATTGTACTTTATACTTAATATATTTTACTTATTATACACTACATTTAACAGCTACTGTAAAGTTACTTGGTCATTTTCAGATTAAGATCTTTTAAATGATGCATTGTTAAAATGATGTGTAGTTATAGATTACTTTACTTTTACACTAGATACTTTAAGTAGATTTAGCTGTTGATACTTTCAATTTAATTAATTAATTAGCTATTTAAATTGAGTAACAATGTGCGACTTTGACAACTTATAATATGAATATTTTCATCTGGTGGTATTAAGTAAAGAACATAAATACTTCTTCTACCACTGGATTTACTGCTGTAAAAGTCTCTCTTCTCATAACAGCCAGGTTACAAGATTGAAGCAGAAGTGTAAAGATCCGCAAAAGGACCATGCGCGTTGTTGTCTAAATTACTTATCTTCTACATTATTGATATTGTTCATTAAGGTGAGATTAATTGCCTATTGGCAACCCCATCGCCCAGAGTTACCAGTGCTGAGTTGTAGCGCTGCTGACTGTGCAGTAGTGGACAGTAACGGGATCCTTACTGTCACTATGAATGATGCTATACCTCCAGTCATCATGCACCCCCTCAGTAATGTTGATCCCAACCTGTAGGCTACACAGCTCCACCTCACACACAATGCACTACTTCAAGGAGATGCTTGACTTATGCAAAGAAATAAATCACATCAGTTAAGAGGTGAAGTATGTGCTGTTTTTACTGCTTTGCTGTATTGACATGGATTAGAGACTCTGCAGTGTCAAACTGCTTTGTAAAGGCTTTCTAAAAAAGAAACCTAACAATGCTGAGTCCTCGTTCTAATCATCAACGCCTCCCATCCAGCCTCAACATCTTCAGTGTGTGATCCTTGTGAGCAGTGAATGATACTCAGAGGAGTAAGCCTGGGTATTTAGCCGGGACCCAGCTCACTGTAGTGAATGCTAGTGCATAATAAAACCCTCCACTCACTTGATCCGCATGCCCTCGAGGGACAACGTGTCTGACAGAGCGCCATCGAGTCTTTAAAGAGGAACCACAGTCCAGTGAGCGTGAACCGCCTCGAGATTGGTTTCAACGTGACCAGAATGTTGCGTTGGAGTAAAGCTTTAGAAAATAATGAGCATGTTATTCCAATGTATAAAAGCTCAATGTTTTGGTTTTACAGCTCAAAACTACTACTGTTTTGAGCCACTTTCACCACTCTCATCAGTCTGGGTTCCAACCGCAGCAGAGAGCTGTTTGCAATGAAAAAAACTGCAATAAACCAACTGTACCTATCTACCTGCCCAGCACAAAATGGCACACAGACAAAGTTAGCCGCTCGCTGGTGAAGACAGGAGCTTTTAGCAGCTAAGGAGCCAGATATTTCCCTCAGGGGTTAGACCAGACAAGAGATAAAAGAGTGAGTATTGGACTTGCAGTCTTTCAGATGGCCAGAAGCACGACTCCAAACTAATGCTAATGTCACTTTGTGTCTGCAGTTGTTTGCTAACACATTCACCATATTTGATATGGTCATATAAAATGAAAATATGTTGTCTTTACAGCTTGTTCCTCTTCACCCAAGTGGCCTAAAACATCAAATAATACTGCTTGAACACATATTTAAGGCTTGTTTTTGGCCTTTACTGATTCTTACCAAAATATCCCCCATTTTTATGAGGCAATACATTTAAATTGATTTTTCTGTCCACGCCAGTCCAAAATGATGTTCTCTGCTGCAAGGAGACACTGTTCACTCTATCTAATAATAGAAAGTCAATATTAAAAAGAGGAGAAAATGCAAGTACAATAAGGTGCTGATCCTGTGTGAGCTTCTGAGTAGTATTGTGTAATTTCATAATCTGTTGTTAACCTGAATGTTTGTATTAATTTTGTAACTTACAATTCAGACTTCACTTTCACTTTACAAATGTAGTAATTTTAAACCAAACCATGATGTTTTCTCCTAAACCCAACTAAGTGGTTTTGTTTGAATTTGCAACATCAAGTTGTGGACTACCGTTTTGAACATGGATGTATTAAGAGAACTGAATACAGCGTTGGAGGCGGGGCCCCGTTCATTCCTGTGAAAGTTGCTCAGTGGCGCATAATGCCAAAATGGCTTGACTTCCGACTGGAAAAGTACCCGGATCATCTGGCAATCTTCCACATCCGTTAGGCCCATCAGACATGCGCAGTAGCGTCCACTCGGTCACATGACTCGGTACGGGGTCTCAACTTCACGTCGTTGTCACGGTCTGGGTCTCATTCACATGAACGGAGGAAGGGAAATAACTTTGGATTCTGCTATTAGGGCATTTTACAACTTTTAGGACCTCATGATTTAAATGAGGGCTATAAGAGTGTTCGTACTGGGGAGTTGATTTACCTATAAAAAAAAAATATCCGCTGAGTTACAGACGTCTCTTTCCCAATGTAAGTCTATGGGAAAAAGTCTTTTTGACAGACGCAGAAGTTGCAGTACCGCCGTTTGGCCACTATGAAAATTGGGATCAACGAACAGTGCTCTTCCTGGGGGCCTGGGTTTGAAGCCTTGAATTCAGCATTTTTGCTGTCGCCATCTTGATTTTTGGCAACCGGAAGTGTCACAAGAGGGTGAAGCTAAGTACAATCGAACACTGAATAAGACATTTTTAGGTGACCACAATGTTATGATTTAACTTTCATGAACTGAAAACACACTTTGTGAAAGGGTTAAAGTTCTAAGACGAAAACACGGAAAACTCCCAGACCGGACAACGCCATAGACGCTACAAGGTAGCCGCGCCCTAAAGCATCCCCTGCTTTATGGTCTATTTGACTCTAACTGGGACCATAATTTACTAAATGAACATCATGCTGTATTGAAGAAGACTTGAAACTAGCGATTGAGACCATAAACTCATGTTTACAATGTTTACTGAGGTAATAAATCAAGTGAGAAGTAGGCTCATTTTCTCATAGACTTCTATACAATCAGACTTCTTTTTGCAACCAGAGGAGTCGCCCCCTGCTGGCTGTTAGAAAGAATGCAAGTTTAAGGCACTTCAGTATTAGCTTCACTTTTCAGACCCCGGAGGTTGCCCACTGGTCATAGTTTGATGCACTAGGCTACCTAGTGTATTAGAAAGTGACGCTAAGGGGTCCTGACAAAGCGTCGGTATGTGGCGAGTTGGGATGAGAACGTGTATTTCTCACAGACTGGAGAGAAACAACATGCCTCTTATGAATTCCATTCACATGTCGGCCGATGTCACCAGATGCAATATCTAAACCCTTGTGTTACCATGTCAAAAGGGCTCATGGCAAACTCATTTTGAGCTGTAACCTTTATCCAGCTGACCACTGTGTTCTCTCATAACCAAGTCATAAATCACAAATGACGCCTGTCACACAGAGCAGAGGTGCTGCTCGGGTCCGGTGATACGGCCGCTTGGATTTCTGCTTCAGTGGCTCTCATCAAATATCATTCAAGATGATAATCCCAGTGGTGGTGCTCTGAGATGCGGGAGGTTTGCCATTTATCTCCTCTCATCTGGTCTGTGTGGATTTCTCTGTGTGTGTGTGTATGTGTGCGCACATCTGTCTCCCTCTCTGTCACTCTGTGTCAGTGTCTATCGACCCAGAGGAGCAGAGTTCATTCAAACACCCATTTTTAGATTTTAGGCTTATGACGTATCACTTTTACCTCAGATAAACTAATAGTTAGGATTCATACATGTTAATTCATTGAAATTCAAGTTAAATCTGGTTGAATTTTAGTCTACTCTGACATTTACTTTAGTCGTATTGTTGTCATTTTATTTAACACGTTGTCTTCTGTTATCTTATTGATATTGAGAATGGCTGAAAGGTGATATCCGTTATTTCCCAATTATTTCCTTGGAAGTTTCCACAAAGGAATTATGTAATTTGGTACTAATAAATATAGGTAAAATTCTGAGTTTAGGTAGTTGTGTTGAGTTTATGCACCGTTGTTGATTTGCAGAAGAGTTTCCTTGACAGAACCGTTAATTTATATAGATATATTAATATTTACTTATTTAACTTATTACTATTAACTTACTAACTCCATATTTGTTGAATTGTATGCTCACTTGTCGACTTTTTTTTTCCAAGTTCAACTGACTTGCTGTGCCCCAACTACAGGACATATAATAGCAATTCATTGATATTAATTATTTGATAGTGCACAGATTGACTCATTTTGTATCGTTGCTCTTTACAAGAAATTTTATTTTAATTTACAGCCATGTATAAGTTCATTAAAGGATACTGTGGGACCTGTTAAATAAAGTTTCAGTAAAGTTTTATTTATTTATTTTGTATTATATTATTATATAATAAAAATACAATATTATTATTTATATTTATTTTGATTTTATTTTATTTCATAAAACATGAAGCGATGCTTTCCAAAGTCGGTGGCCATTTAACAACAGGAAGCTACTCGTGCAACAGTCCAAGCCTCACGTATGCATTCACAATACATCGTTAAAGCATGTGTTTAGTGGGTGCCCCCGGTTCAGCCGGGGACCTTTGATGCATGTTGTTCTCCATCTTTCTCCCCTCATTTCCTGCTGTCTCTCTACTGTCCAGTAAAGGCACGAAATACCCGAACATATGCATTTTGCTAAAATGGCTAAATAAATGTCCCTGAGTGCAGGAATAAAAGTTGCATCTGACAGGACAGGCTGAAAGAAATCCGATGTAGTCAGCAATAGTGTATTTATTTTATCACATAATCATCATTTTTCGGGGTCTTTCGTCGTCAATGCCATCATTATTTGCTGGATATTTTAGTCATTAGGGATTTTCATTGACTAAATTAACAGTAGAGGAGCTCTGAGTCCACTCAGAATGCCTCTGCAGCACAGGGACTAACTGTGAATAAAACCCCAGAGGGATTAAGACCTTGTAAGAGCGGCACATGAGCAGGAGGGAGATGATCCGTAATCCACTGAGAGAAAGAGACGGGGATTGAAAAAGAACAAATCAGAGTGGTGATGGAGGAGGAGGAGCGTTTGCGTCATGCAGCTGTGACTTTCCATCATGACATCTGGAAGGAAGGGAGACGCAGGTGGACAGAGCAATCATGTCTCGTACGCCGGCTCATCCCACCCATGGCTCCTCTGTTAGGTGTGAGTTACTGCAACCAAAGACAGAGTGTAGCCAAGTGTACAGTACATCAGCCGCAACATATGGCCACAAGCACAAACACTGTATACAGTAAATACACATCAGCATGAAATGTGGCCTGTTTCCGCTGTGAGCACAGATTGGAGCTCACCGCTGAAAATAATTCACACATTTATTGGTTTGTGCACGTGATTAAAATGAGCTTTGACACACACTGAAGGGGTGTGTAGGTATCGACTGTAAACGTGTTGCAGCTGCGACTTCATGTGCTGGATTCTGAAAGATGCTTTGCAGGCTGGAGTTTACCATTTTCTGCCGCCTTGCCAGATGTATGGAGCCAAAAAAGATACAAATTTCTTGTTTTAGGTGTGTCATTTGTACGCCATGTAGTCTTTACTGACAGCAATGTATATGCATCAACGTAAATATGCTTCACTCAGAGCTAGTGACGAAGAATAAAAAGGGAGAAAGACCGCTTATGGCGGGCGTGAGGTGAGGTGGATGGGTCCAACAAACGCTGGACTTTCAACCAGGAGGCCGGTGTTAGAAACTGGTGTTTTGTTTTGTAAGGTACGTTAGTGACGTTTGTGACGTGTTTTTCATGCTTATGTTCATTGTTTCTGTATCTATTGTATTTAGTTTATGTACATATTTTAAGGCCAATCATGACGTTTCTCCTAAACCTAACTAAGTGGTTTTGTTGCCCCCTGCTGGTACCGTACCTTCATACATACATACATCATAGACGTGTGATATTCCGGCCTCGGTGAGGCAAAACATGACAATGACAGGCTATCATCTGGCCTGTCATCTTGGTGTGATATGGAGTTGAGGTGGGAGGGTTTCCTGACCTGCCAATAAAGCAAATGCCCATAAAATTGTCTTTAAAGCACAATATGTCTTAAATAATTGGCTAAAAACTCACATTGACTTTGTTTCAAGTGAGAAATTGGAGGCATTTCCCATCAAATTAAATACTGGCAGGTTTTTTTTTTGGACACAGCCTCTTCTTGGACATGCCTTAAGGCTCCAACGTTCAGCTGCTTGTTAACCACGTACGAAAAGTTTCCTGCCAAAATGAGACGCGGGGCTGTTAAAAAAAACACATCACGTAGTCTGACTTTTGCTGGCATAAATGTGAATCTCACTGTTGAATATTATCGAAGCTGAGCTGTCTTGAGCCTTTTTACTTATGAATAGTAACATTTCAGAGAGTGTCATCATCCTCCGACTGAACATCAGGTAACATTTTTAGCTCGAGATGGATGTGTAGCACTTTAAGATAAACTCAACGGTGTGTTTTCAATAGAATTAAATAGAACTGAATATATTTATGATATGTCCGCAGGGGTAAAAGGTAGAGGTTGAGCTACTGGAGGGATTAACCTGAATTTTTTTTTTTTTCACCCCGTGCCTGCATTCAACCTGCAGTTTTAATCCCCTCCCTGCTCATCACCATCTGTCATCTGTAATCTCAACCACTACTGCCCCACCCTCTACTCATTCTCTACTTGTTTCTCTGTTTATTTCTCATTTTCAACCCCCTGACATTATTGGCTAAAATAGACCTGTGCTGCACCCCTCCCGACCGGCCGTCGGGCTCAGGCCGTGCAGTGAACATGCTGAGCCTACAGAGGAAGACAGAGCGTGCATACTTACTTACCTCGTCATAGAGGGAGTTCAGTAAATGTCAAACCTTCTGAGAGAAGTGCTGATAGGGCGCCCAACCGAGTAGCTCATTATTTCCCGCATAGACGCTAATTAAAGAGGTATAGTATATATCACATCATGGCCTGCATAGAGGCTGGACAAAAGGCCACAATCTCATTTGGTGGATGATCGTTCAAAGAAGCAGTTACTGTAAAGTCTGAGTAATGGCATTACTGTATATTAACCCTGCTACTCATGGACCTGTCGCTGTTTCTCTCTCTCACTTACTCTGCATCTGAAGAACTATTATCTATGTAAAAAGCCTAGTTCACACTACACAACTTAAGCCCTGATTTTCCGCCTCCCCGACAGTTTTTGGAGCTCCCCGACAAAAGCCCCATAAGAAGCAAATCAGCGTTGGCTCGTCACTCGCACATCGGCACTCAAGCGTCATGTGTGAACTGTTCAAAGACGCAATCCGAGAGGCTCACCAATGCCTCGCAGACACATTCCAGACATCTAGCAAGCTGAATATCTGGACCTGTCGGCGACTCCAGCCACAAGCTACAGCCAATGACAGTGAGGGGAAACCTAGCGGAGGGGGGAGGTCGCCTGTATTAATAGGAACTTACTGTACAGTATGTGCTGCATTTGCAACACAGAGGAAAGTTGTTGTTGCACCTAGAGCAATAAATAGTAAAAAAAAAGAGTGATGAAATCGGTGCTATTTTGTAAACACATGTGCCAAAGACAACATCAGCAATGTGTCTCACGTACGGTATCACTTCATTTACTGTGTATTTCTCACGTGTGTTTTCGTGGCGAAACAGTTTGGACACCTCGTCGGAGACTCCTCTTGGTGAAAGATCTTGTAGTGTGTGAACCCCTGTCGCCAGTCAGTCATGTAGTGTGAAAACCACTTCAAGACTCCCAATTACAAGACAGCAAGTTGTGTAGCGTGAACAGTGTGAAAGTCTTGTAGTGTGATCTTGGCTTCAGAGGGAACAGTTGAGTCCTCAGTCTTGCTAGACTGCTCTCTCTTACCCCAAAGTGTACTCTACTTTCTTACTGCTCATAAAGTGCAATAAATGTGTGAAAATGTACTTCACCAAATTAGATGTTACTCCACTACGGTGGGAGGTACAGTAACTAGAGGATGGACGAAGGAGAAAGAGTAAGAGAAGACGATCAGATAGTATAAGCACTCAAAGCAGACTTATTGATCGACTAGTTGCTATCTTTTCACCAGTAACCCGCAGCCCAAGCCCCTTGTGTATTTGGCTGTGATACTGCTGATGGTGTGAATGCAGCCTGCTGTATTTGATGTCCTGCCTCAATTTATCTGCACTTACATGTAATGTGGTTGACAAGGAGCTCCTTAAAGGAATGGTTTGACCTTTTGAAAAATATGTTTGTTGTCTCTCTTACCGAGAGTTAGATGAGAAAGGAAGTTGTTTTTTTTACAGGTGGTTATGTGCTGGGCTTTTTCTCGGCTGCACGCAGTGACTTCCTTGAGCCTCCGTTGGTTGCCTGGTAACCTCGCGGTGATAACAAGATTTAGGTGCTTTCAGACAGCGAGCGGTTGCCGCAACACCGCCACGTCGGCTCCCGTCTACCTATGATCCTACCAGTCTGCACATCACACAGGCTGCTTTTATCCACCTATAATCATCATGCAGCTAAATAGAGCAGGTTTTGGCTCAAGATAGAGGAAATGGTTAGCAATATGACACGATTAATATAGCAAGTTTTGGGGAACTAGTATCATAAACGTTGTTTATTGTCCCAGAACTGGTAGTCAGACTTTGAAGCTGTAGATCCTGTGGTTGTCATAGGCACACAGCGAGCTGCTCACCTTGCATGGCAGCTGGATTCACGTGAGAAAATCACATATCACACGTAAATCCATCTTGTCAGGCTTCAAGTAATGTGTTTGTTTCCGGCTTAGGTGTGTGAGATGACACGGAGCGGCGACTGTTTGTTCTAAACAACAATGGTGGCTCTAAAGGGGTTAGAGTAGCTGCTGCAATAGCATCAGTTCTATCAGAACTGGAGAGTTTTTCTTCATTGAAAGAAAAGCAAAGAACGGCACTGAAGGCTTTTCTCGATGGAAAAGATGTTTCCGCTCTTCTCCCGACTGGCTTCGGCGAGAGTTTGATTGACAGATGGTTCAATCGAATCACTGCGGCCACGAGTTGAAAAAGCTGAATCATCATAAACTTAATGGCAGGAGTGGCCGCCGTATCAAGGCAGCGGCGGCAAACGCTTTCCGTCTGAAAGCACCAAGTTACATAGAACAGCACCTGACATACCTTTCTCCTCAAGAAACATTAGTGGAGACGACCTCTAGCTCACCCAGCAGAGCGTGCGCCCCATGTAGGCTGAGTCCTTGGCAGCTGCCCGGAGTTGATTCCAACCCGTGGCCGTCATTCTCCACCTGCACTAATAAAGGCAATAAAAAAATAGAAACAATACTGACATACATATATTACACTTACACTCATACACACGTGTTCCCTGCAGTTTCTCTGGACAGCCGTTAAGAAATCTCTCCGTTGTGTTCTCAGCCTGGGCACCTGATGGCTTTGAACTCAGCTCCTCTGGGATTTTCCCCGTCCTCCTCCTCATGTACGTGGGGCCCAAAGGCCTGATTCCCACTGCTGTGAGTTCATGAATAATGACAATTCGCAGGCTCTCTGACATATAAAATGCGACTGGATGGGCTCCTTACCCCTGACCTTCCAAGGCGGCTGAGGAAGACGAGGCTAAGAGGAGGAGAGGGAAAAGAGAAGCAGCTGGGTTGGTGTGAAGATCAAAGGGATCTCTGCTGCAGGACGAAGGCGTCTGATCAGAAGGCTAGTGAATTCAGTTAGATGCCAGGATGCTGCCATGGTTGTTATTTCCCTCATGTTATGATATATAGCACTTTATATCAGTGTGTTCCCCCAGAATAAACCCCAGCTGACTCTTTCGTTCCCTCACTGTATTCAAATGCCTCCACATGCAACGTGAATATAGCCAAAGGCCATAAGGGGTTTTGCATAGCAATAACGCACGGTGAAACTCTGAAGAGTCTCTTGTCAGCTGGCTTTCAAACACGCATCCATCATCTCCCCTGAGAGCGTCAAATTAGCAGCAAGCTAAACAGGTGGCTTGCCAGCAGATGTCAAGGAGCTAGCAGGAGAGAGATTGAGGTCATGTTTGTTTAATCGCCTCGGGGGTCAAGCACCAGATGGATTTGACTTCTTATTCTCCTGATGCAGGAGAGAGAGTTGTGTAGCAGTTAATGGGCAATTAAACTCCATGTAAAGTTTAACAATATGGTGACATTAAAAGTGGATATTTGATTTGGAGTCTCCTGTATTACCGTTTACGCTCCCACCTTTAGGCGGCAAGAAATGTGCTGCTGGTTTTCTGTTAGGGAGTGTGAATATTAGTAGTATAGTTCTACGTTATTGTGAGCAAAGCTGACAAATATCCGAGGCTGTATATGATTACATTTTATTTATAGCCACACTGGCGTTAATGTTGCAGCTGGTAAAGGTGGAGCTAATTTAATTTGCTTTATAGCAAATTAATAATATAATAATACATCATAATTTATTAGTTGGGTAATATATTGTATTACAGTAAGAATCTGTAGAATTAGTAACTACAGTTATCAAATACATGATAGTTGAGTAACATATACAATATTTGCCTCCAAAATGTAGTGGAGTCGAAGTATAAAGTAGCATTAAATGGAAATACTCAATAAAGTACAAGTACCTCAAAAGTGTACTACAGTACAGTACTTGAGTAAATGTACTTTGTTACTTTCCACCACTGCATGTTTCCTACTGACTGGTGATCCCCGTCTTTTCCTGTAGCTCCTCCATTTTGCATTTTGTTGAAATATGTCAACAACTATTGGATGGATTGTCATGACATTAGTGCACACATTCATGTTCCCCAGTGATGAACTGTAATAACTTTCATTCCCTGACCGGTCATCTAGCTCCATCATCAGGTCGATATTTTAATTTATCAAAAACTTTGGTTTCTGACCAAATTCTTGTAAAACTAATGACACTCCCATCATCGTAGCTGGACTTTCTGCTAATTGGCCAATGTTAGCATGCTAACACACTAAACATTCTACCTGCTAAACATTAGCCTGTTAACATTGTCATTGTTAGTATGTTAGCATCATAAACTGTGTGAAAGAAGTGGACGTAGTCACCATTGGTTTGTGGACTACGGTTTTGAAGCCTCAAGTTTGGCATTTTTGCCGTCGCCATCTTGGTTTTTTGCAACCAGAAGTGACACAAGAGGGAGGAGCTAAGTACAACAAAACCCTAAATAAGACATTTTAATGCTACCAAAATGTTATAATTAACTTTCATTAACTGAAAGGGTTAAAGTTGTAAGACGAAAACACTGACTGACTGACACGAAAACTCCCGGATAGGTTGGTAGCGACATATCAATCACAAGGTAGCCACGCCCTAAAGCATCCCCTGCTTTATGGTCTATTTGACTCTAAATGGGACCATAATTTACTAAATGAACATCATGCTGTGCTGAAGAAGACTTGAAACTAGCGATTGAAATCATAAACTCATGTTTACAATGTTTACTGAGGTAATAAATCAAGTGAGAAGTAGGCTCATTTCCTCATAGACTTCTATACAATCAGACTTCTTTTTGCAACCAGAGGAGTCGCCCCCTGCTGGCTGTTAGAAAGAATGCAAGTTTAAGGCACTTCCACATTGGCCTCACTTTTCAGACCAGGAGCACCACTGTGCCTACATACAGCCTCACAAAGCAGCTAGTGTGGATGAAGACTCCTCGTCTTGCTTCAGTACTGTTGATCCTAGTCACAGTACAGAGAACAGACCACTAAAATGTAACACACAGAGCTCATCCAGATAATCTTTCTTTTTTAAAAAATAATTATTAATTTCAGATCTGACAAAAGTTCCATGGGTATGTGAACCAATGCTGATGAAAGTTTATTATTGAACCCCCTGTGATATGTAAATGTGCTCATACTGTGCTCTATTACTTTAAACATAACCGCCATTCAATATATCACATGCATTATATTAGTATGTAGTATCATATATTGTATTGCACGATTCATATTAAATGTAACTTTCATGTATTTTTCATGCAAGGACATGATGTCACGCAAGCTTTTCCCTCGGCCCTACATGTAACGTTATGGTGGATGCAAATATAATGTCCAGAGGATACGACGTAATGGCATTCTGGCTGCTGAAAGTCTCATCTTTCCTGTTTTTTCCAGCGTGTAAATTGGATCCAGTAATCGCCTCAGTCAGCAAATGAGATGATTTAGGGAGTAATTTGTGCAAGACAACTTTGAGGTCAATTGCATTTAGTTCTGTTTTTCTCTGGTCTTCTCAGTTGTGCCAGCCGAGTATTTTCTCACATTCAGACTTCTCTTACCATCTGTCAGAATTTAATACCTACAGTAACATCCTATTAAAGAGAGAGTTCCCTCTGCTTCACACCATTTAACCATGATTTCACTTCTAATGGTACTAACAGGCAGCCATTACCTATCCACAGTTTCATCTACTCATGTTCCCTTTGCAACCTTATTCAGCTGCAGAATATGTCACTGCACATAAATATAAAGTATGCTTAATAGTGGAAATAAGTAAGAAATTGTTTGGCATTTTGGGTAATACACTTATTCACTTTCTTGTTGAGAGTTAGATGAGAAGATTGATGCCACTCGTATAGACAGAAGAGTGGTATCGATCTTCTCATTTGACTCTTAGCAAGAAAGTGAATAGTTTTTTTTCCCAGTATTGGGTAGGAGTATTGAGTCCACAGCCCCAATGCTGAGAGGGCTTGACTAAAATGATGTTTGTGGCACCCAAGTGTATATTTTTGAATATTTAGTATGTTTATTTCACACTTCACTGGTGTTGGAACGGGGTGAGATTGAATTCTACAAAACTGCGTGGAAAAAAAAATCAAGCATAAAAAATGTGATAATGTTGCAACCAAGAAAGTTTAAAAAGCAGAAATTAATTAGTTCTGAGGTTTTGCTGTGCAGACTTAAAATCGTTTTTTCTACACAGACTTTGATCAGGTGAAGGTCGGGTTTTTGGCAGCTGGGGTCAGAGTCAACAACAGTGTATAGACCCCAGTATTCCCAGTTACAACCTCCCTTGCTTTTCTAACATGGTCTGTTACCGTTATGAAGCTGGGTCTTTACTTGTCATTCCATTTCTCTTGTTATTAAATTTAGCTATTGCATTATGCATGCGGGGGGGATATTACTGCAGTCTGTATTCGATTGCTGAAGAGGTTGCCCTTGCTCGGGATTGCCTGAAGGCTTTTTCCCTTCAGTCACTGAGCCAGTTAACCACATCGTCACACAATAACTCAAGCCTGTGGCCTTAACATCACAGGATGTGTTTCTAGTATGACTCCCCGCAGCCCTGTGCTCACAATTACCATTAATGACTCTTTCAAGCTACCAGGCAGTTTCTCAAGAATTCACATCCATAGTTGTAGTATCAAACTCTGCTTCAGCTGCAAGACAAAGCAGCCCTGCTGCTTCTGCTGCTTCTGTTGGTTCTGTATTAGACAGTCATCGCAACCTACAGTAGAGTACATGCTGTTACATGTTTGACATTATTTTCTACAATTTTAGTCACAGTGACACGTCTCTTAGCACGGTTGTAGGAAAGGCCCCAAAGTTACAAGTTAGTGTTATACCATTGCCCATAGGGTGCTTGACTCTTACCTGTTATTGCATGACTGTAATGGAATACCTGTACATGTGTCACTGCAAAGGGAAAAAGTAAACCACATACTAACCATCTATCAGCTCTTTATTTCATACTCTGGAGATTTGGCCTTAAGTGGTTTTCTGACCAACCCTAGTGACAAACGCAGAACTACTGCCCAGACTGAGCATATCCCTATAAGCTCCACTACAATGTTAGTGCCTGTCAGTAGGCCCACCACTTTGGTCCAGACTGAAATATCTCAACAACTAATGGATGGATTGCCATGACAGAAATGTTCTTCATGGACCACAGAGGATGAATCCTACAGACTTTGGTGACAGTTTCTTGATGGACAACTCAACATCTTGTACAGACATTCGTGGTTCTCAGAGGATGAATCCTACTGACCTCGATGATCCCTTGACTTTTCCTCTTTGTGGTCTTGAATGTCTCCAGAACTATTGGATGGATTGCCATGAAATCTGGTATATAGATTCATGTTCCCCTCAGGATGAACCGTCATAACTTTGATGATCCTCTGACTTTCATCTAGCGTCATCATCAGATAAAAATTTCAATTTGTCCAACAATCCCATCAGCCTCAGCTGTACTTTGTGTTTCGTGCTAATTAGCAAATGTTAGCATGCTAGCACACTAAATGAAGATGGTGGTAACATGGTAAACAGGATACCTGCTAAACATCAGCATGTTAGCATAGTCATTGTGAGCATGTTAGCATGCTGGTGTTAGCATTTACTTAGCTCACATCACAGCTGTGTCTAAGTGCAGCCTTACGGAGCATCTAGCATGGCTGTAGACCAGGGATACTTAACTTGCTTTGTCCAGAAGCCATATTTGCAAACTGACAGGAGGCCAGGGGCCCGTTAATAAACACTTTGCAGACATTCAGGGCTTAGCCCAGACCTCTGTTTGGGGGGTCCAGGGTATCCTCCCCTGGCACTTTTTTTTATAAAGCTCTGTTAGTCTATTTTAATGTTTTTTATGCACATATTTACATTAAAAGTACAAAAAAAATCCCATTGTGAATCAATTTATTAGTAAATGATGGGCGAGCCTGGCCCACGGGCCATAACTTCCCTGCATTTTACCAATGGAAGTCTGAGTAATATTTAGATATCATATTAATATGGGAAACCACATTAGGCAATTTGTAAGATGAAAATATTTGTGGAACACTGACTATGTAAAAGCACATTAATATTCTTTTTTTTCTTTTAACATCTGCCTTCTTTCACAAATTAAAAGAGGTAAGAGAATTTATACTGAACCTTGCACTTTAAAATCCCTTCCAGTAGTATCTTGTTTGGCCTCTGGCTCGCCCATTCACCAGCGATGTTACTCCTGACTCCCATGAAAATGGGGTGGCTGTTATTACACAGGGTGCATTTTTAGCAGTTTGAAGCACCTTTTTGTAATTGTTTTGTATCTTTTGAACCATTTGGTATGCTGCTCTGAGCTCCAGGCGCCTCACTTTTATCCACCCAGCATGCCTTGCAATTTCTGGAGTAATGCCTGTAGCACCCAAAGTTGAAAAGGGTTCAATTCTGAGCACAAAAACAGCGGCTTTTCCTCCACTGTCCAACCGCAAGTCTCCCATGGGTCTGTTGTAAACAAGGGAAATTGAAAGGTTGGCGGAGCACAGCTAATGTTGTGCCAATATGGTGTAATGATTAGGGGTTTAAGATAATATTCTACATACATTATACAGTGAAATTAGTGATAAAAGCATCTTAAAAACTGCATTATGTACCGTATACACATTGTTTTTCATCTTTAATACAATATAGTTTCCTCTAACCACAATTTAACTGTAATATATTCATGTTGAATAAGAGATGAATAGTTCTTGTATGCTACTTTTATTTTGCTCCTCTAATGGGATTCAGCCCTAAAGATATAAACTGAGAATCCCTGATTGGGCTTATTGAGCCGTCGGAGGTTTCCCTGCATTTTGTTGTTAGAAGAAGAAGAGAGCGGAGGTTTCTGCTGGTGCGGCATTATTGGATGTGGAGAGTCATGATAAGTCAGACTCATCTCCTATCCCAAGGACATGTTCATGATCAAAAACCCTGACCGGACTCCCACAGGCTTATGTACGGTACTTTTATGAGTTTGCATTGTTGTTTTTCTGTGCTGTGTCGATTGTTTGTGTGGCTTTGATTGGTTGTTAAAAAAGAAACCTGGAATGAGAGCCTGGTATTTGCATCTTGTGGCCTTGAGTACAGGAAAGAGAAACTGGAAGGGGTTCCTGTGTTATTGATCCTTCATGGATCGGACTCTGCAGGCAACACAACCTTCGTTGTTATGTAACTAATACATTCCTTGAGGAATTTCAAAGCTGCCTACATCCACAGTTACAGACACCTGAAACTCAAAGCACAGGCTTGCTTGCCCATGCCTGCAGTGTTGGATGACATGGAGCAACAGCAGTGGAGTGAGACCCTCCCCTGAGTGAGTCTAGATATTCTCCAACACAAGCAGACCAGCAGCCTTTGAGCAAGAGAAAAAGAGCTCAGCCAGAGCAGAGCAGTTTTATGTAATGTTGATGGAAAAAAAGGGAGTGATTGTTGATGATCCATTGATCATTTCCTAATTTCTTCATTTTGTTTTATCACCGGTTACATCACTTTAAGATAATGCAAAACCTTTATCATTGATCTTGGTAATTTGGGTTTACAACAGCTACTTAGGATGACTCATCATGTTTCTGGCGAGAGTTTCACCACAGCTTTTGGCTTTATGTGTGAACAGTGTGAGATTATACTGTGCATGTGTGTAATCTGTCAATAATGCAACAGAATGTTAATCAATCTCCATCTTTATACTTAACCCCTTACATCAACCACACACTGTTCATCAGGGCCCATCTGCCTATTTATAGGTATAGTTTGACTTTTTGGGAAATTTGCTTTCTTGTCAGCACTTCGATGAGAAGATTGATACTGCTCTCATATCTGTTCTGACCTCGAATGGTTAAGTTAAGGCACTGACCTCAA
Source organism: Sebastiscus albofasciatus (assembly GCA_916701655.1). NCBI lineage: Eukaryota > Metazoa > Chordata > Actinopteri > Perciformes > Sebastidae > Sebastiscus > Sebastiscus albofasciatus. The sequence goes on along the minus strand of CAKAOI010045180.1, from coordinate 10 downwards.
AAAGTTAAGG